>BMAO01022771.1:0-19335 GCA_019973975.1 Trichonephila clavata
CCTTAAAATACAAAATAATTCGAAATTAAGTACATAATTACCTATTATTATTTCAAACGAGTAAAATGTAAGAGAAGAAATGGCCCATTTCAGTGGGCCAATTTCTTCGAAAAAGAGTCTACTGATGGTGGGATCACAAGTATTATTTTAACTAATAGTAACTACATTCAAGACTAAAACATCTCTTGTGGCTCTCTATCCATTAAAAACTTTTACTACCCCTGTCCCCTTTTGGATAGCTGACACTGGACATCGTATGGGTGAAAGGAATGTCTATTGTGACCTCACTCCTGGATGTTGAGAAAGTTACCAGTGAAAGATGTGTAAGCATATCAAATTTCATGATTTAACATATACTCCCGCCTCGAACCCTTAAAGTTTCAACACAAAAGACAACTGACATTAAACATTCAGAGTACAAAATAAAGAAATAAGGCACGATAAATGAAATATAAAATTCACACCCATATTTCAGAAAAATATAACAAACTTTTTGTAACACTAAAAAATATTTTCCAAATCCCGCCCTTAAAATTTGCCGCCCCTGATACCATTTCTCTAGCAACTCGATAAATTTCTAGTGGGGTTTTCAATGTATCTTTCAAAAATCGTAAAAACTGATCCAATACTTCGCGAAAATTAAAAGATTCAATACCATCTTCATAAATATTCATTAGTCTTTGTATAAGAGCTTTCTTCTTAATTTTAGGTAATAATCTCTCTTCAAAAATACAGTTAGGTGTGTTCTAAAACAGTTTCATATATCTCAGCTCTTCGGGATAGTTCTGTTATTGTCCTATCGCATATGACATAAAATGAATTCACTGTGAAATTTTCCCTTCTTTCAAATTCATAAATGATTTTTCCGAATTCATGTCCGAAATTTTGGATATAATATTCTAGATATTTTGGTAGACTAGAGCCTTTTAATAATTCACTCAACATTTTGCAACTATTTACTTGTAGCAATTATTCTCAGCAGTAAGATATTCAAAATCAGGTCATTAGGTAAATTTCATATTTGTCCATCTGTTTCAAAAGGGAAGTTGTGCCTTTACTATTGAACCTTTTTTTCCTCATTCGCGTCACGGATTTCGGCCAGGGTATCTCTTGTATGCGTATAACACAGTCTTATAGCTCGTACGACATCTCCTTTTGCTGACCATCATGTACCTAAAACTTTTATCACCGATATTGCACGTTTACTTCTTTCCAGAATTTTATTAATATTCGCCAATGATGGGTTGATAAATTCAACTTTCAGTGGTGCAATATCCCACTAGAGGGCCAAGGCCTACTGTGCCCATCTCAGTTTTCGTGATCTTGGGCACTGAGAAGCATGGCCTCATATTCCGGTCAGGTGGTCAGTCTGGCGCGAAACCTTAGTTCCCGAGCACAAGCTTGGTACTCATTTTATCGACCCATTGAAGGGATTAAAGGCTGAGTCGACCTTGACAGCCCGGGTGTTGAACCCTGAACGTGGTGTGAAAGCGCGACACGCTACCACTCGATTACAGATGGGGGGGGGGTATGCAGAGAAAAAATGAATATCTTCTGGGCAGCATAATATGTTTAATCACATCGCTACACTTTTTGTTGCAAAATTTTCTACTAAATTTAAGGAGTGACTGGCACACAAAAAAAAAGTTGCGCTTGAACTGTAGTTTAATATGTGCCTGTAGACTTGAGTATTACCTGGACATATTGAATGCATTATCAAATGACTGACCTGTATAATTTTCAATATTTTATCCAAATTTAGCAAAAAGTTCTTATTCTTACTGTCAGGGACGTCTTAAGGCATGGGCCAACTGGAGCAGGGCCTTGGCCACATTGGGGGCCTCATCTCGTTTTCGACTCAGCCTTAATAAGATCATGTTTCGAATAATTTCAACGTTCGACTGTTTTTTCCGGTGGTATATTCTCCGAAAAACTTGGAATTTCGGATAATATGTCAACTGGCTACATGTGATGACCGTCGTCCTTATATAGGCCTAGCCGATTTGTGCAATTGTAAGTTATACACATTTATTTGTTTGGGGTTTGTACGAGTATTTGACAACGTATGCTACGCAGTCTACTTTTATGCGTCATAGTTGGGGGCCTACATTTGTGCAGAGGCTCAGGGTCTACTTTTGCGAAAGGGCCCAGGGCCTCAAGAAGTCTTAAGATCTCCTGCTTACTGTTCTAAATATAAAGAAGTATAAATGTGCTGTGTGTGAAGCCTTCTCTGCGTATAAATTGTACAAATCTTATGGTATGAATTGCTCAAGTTTAGGGCCCATTCAAACGCCTGGCGGCCATTCGGCCGCTTAATCCACCTCTGCACAAAAAGGCCTTTTATCAGACTCTAACTAGGTCTGGGCCTATAGTATTTGTATCTCGTGCAGAAAGATTACCAAAGAAATTCAAAATTGAAAGATTTGCTAGATTTCTAAGCAAAACGATGTTTGATATCAGGGAAGGGGGCAAAGCCCGGTGTGTTACGGTTTTGCAATTCTTTGTAAGATATGGCTTGGGGTCCAAAATCTGATTTTGCACGTAGGCCTTAATATTCTACGTAACGCCATTGTTAACTAGTAAATTTTTTTCATCAGATTATTTTCCAAAAACTCAATAAATGTTTTGTTTTTCAAAAAATTTGAAATTTTGCAATAAATTTCATTAAGTTCTTATGAATGTTTTTGTTTCATTGATTTTTATTAAATACATGAATATTTAGATCTATATAAAGTACTCTAATAAACTTAATTTTGGTGAAATATGTTTTTTTTTACTATATCCTTTAACACGAAAAAATATTTCAATTCCAAAATAATCAGTTTCGTGTTAAACATTTTTCACCGTATTCGGAAATATACGTATTTTTTTTTAAAAAAAAAGATTAAAAAACAAAAATATTAACAGCTAAACTAGTTTCATGAAAATTTTTGTTATTGTATATGTTTGATTTTCCTGTGCACAATTGTCTGTACTTCATAATATTTAGTATTTTGGATAGCTAACCCTTCTAGCAAAGTAGACATGTTTTTTAGAACTTATAAATAATATTGTGCGTATCTCATTACTTGGTACCATCCGAAACATTTTTCAAATGATTTACTACTTGCTAGCGTTTCAAAATTTGAACATACGTTAAATAATTTTTTATATATTAATAAGAAAAGTTTTTCTTAGGATTATAAAAAGATATTGATGTATTATATGAAATGCAATTTTGCTGTATTTTTACCACTTGTAAAAATGATCTAACTGTATTTAACAATTGTTAATATTCTTACACATGGAATTTTATTGCAAAGCTTTATAAAATATTTCGCTTATTCAATTTTATGTGAACGCAGGAAAAAACATGAAAAATACTTTTTGAACTTTACATAGAAATTTCTTCACTAAATTCCGACGTTTTTCTTTATAATTGCATAGTTAATTTCAGCTTATATTTGATTCAAATTATTTTATGATAGATCTATTTTTAATGCGTATTTACATTCTTATAAAAACTTTGCTTCGTTTATGTATCTGATTTTCCCCTTATGATGTGTAGGAAATTTTTTTATCTTTAATCATTTCAACTGGTTTACAGATAAATCAATTGAGGAAGAAAATATTGCTGTTCTCAGTATAACTATAGATCTATGTCACGCGGTAGTCTTTCAGACCACACCTCTAAGCCCCGATACTGTTGAACCACTTTGACCAGATGCCTCCAATAAATGTCAAAAGTAAATCATTCCCTTTTCCGAGAAGAAGGCAATCAGACTTTCTGTCTCCGCCTTTCATCTTTGGAATCTCGCACCCCTAAATCAGGGTTCGGCAGCACATAATTGCTTATTTCACAGCCAAATCTTGAAAAGCGGCTTACTTTAAGGTTTAGGTGATTTAAACATCCCTAATAGAATTATTAGCCATTTTAACTCATTTGGAATTATCCAATTAATATTATACGCATATTGTTGCAATGAACATAAAATCATTTCGCTAAAACAATGTTTCCCCCCCTTCTTTTTAAACCTAGAAACGATTTATAAAGGTCTATATTTTGTTTTTATAAATGTTAAGCTTAGGGTGCATAGTGATCTCAGTAAGGAAGTTTTTAATTTGTTTTTTTAGCCCAAACCTTATCAGGTATATATATATGCTGACAATGTTTTAAATTGATCGATTGGGCCATGGAGCAACACAGGTTTCTAATTTTACTAATTTCATGGTATTCAATTGTTATTTTATGCATTTTTTATACTAAGCAAATTTTTTCAACATTTCTTTATTTTATTGCTGATCAATAAACTGAATCCAATAGTGAAATATTAAAAAAAAAACCGAAATTTCGGAGATATTTATCGGATAAATTTTAATAAATAAGGTGTTGTTTGAATTCTTTTTTATAATATCAGACAAATCTTTGAAAAACATGCCCTGCCTTTCCAAAATTTTATTAAATCCCGTCAGAATTTATTAAAAAATGTACAGTCTTTCTAATATGAGATTGTTGTGATCGTTCCTGAGTTTCTCTCAATTTACTATCAAACAAAGTTTTTCTTGTTACACACATCCGAGCCTGTTTTGTATTTCGTTTTACATATGTTTCATTACTGAAATTAATAAATGCATTTCTTTCATTCATTTCACAATAATTGAAATATATCATTAGAATACTAAAGTATATTATTGCGAATCTTTTATTTTGCAGCAATATCTTCTTTAATTTCAAATAAAACCCTCCCAAGATTAATAGTTCTACGGAATTTCATCCTTTTAGTAAAATAAAATATTAGTATAATAATATAAAATTATTTTAATGCATTTTTTTAAAAATCAGAACGATGTGATTGTCAAAAAGATCACCAAAGAAAAATAGAAGTCTTTATGCAAGTTTGAATAAGAGTAATAGTAGCAATTGAGACAGAGACATTAACAAACTTTTTTACGAGGTCCTATAAAAAGCTATCTTTCTATTTTAATGCGACTGATTTAATCTATCGATGAAAGATCGCTATTTGTTATGTGAAGCCTCAATTCATCAATTAGCTGCAGGTTTTATATATTTCTGAAAGTCTTCAAAAGTTAGCACATCCGGAAAATGATTTTTTAAATAGTAATACAAAAGTATAAATCGCGAAAATATTGAAGTATTAATAGTATTTAAAAAAATTAATATTTGTTAAGCTGAGTATCAAGCATTATAAAAATAACTAGCAAAACCAAGAACTAAGTTATATTTTTGTCTGAAAACCCTCTTAGGATTCTAGTATAATTTATGTGGTTGAAGGAAACGATTTTGATGAACTTAGCTACAACAGAATCATTTATAATGGAAAGTAGCAAAGAAATAATTGACTTACATAATATTTCTAGGATTTCAAAACTGAATGAATACTTTATACCTTTTTTTAAAAAAAGAAATACAGTTTCCCAATTTTCTTTACAAAACATGTACTGTTAAACGTTTTTTTCTTAAATGTATTTATGTTGCATGTAAATGTTAAAATTTTAATATAAATAACTATGCAACTAATGATTGTTTACTTATGGAACTTGTAAAAATTATGAAAAATAAACTATACAAGGTTTTTTTTATTTAAGAAAAATTTATTACTTGTACCGCTTTGACATAAGACTGAATGCACCACCTTTTAAGCTACTTTACTGCGCAAACCATTGTATTTTTCAAATGGTTTTGAATTATACCTACTGTATTAAAAAGTGTTGTGTAACTAATATTGTTGACAGTCTTAAAAAAAGTAGACAATTGATTGCTTTTAAAACTAAATAAAATATTAACTTATATTGCATTTCCCATCATATAAAAATTACTTACTAATTAATTACACTACACAATCTTTAATGCTTTAGAAAGTCTTTCTCAACTGTGATGCAATTATAATGTATATGTCCCCACAGCTGAAAATCCCATCTAGCACTCTTTAAGATCAAAAAGTCATTCAAGACTCTCAGTGATGTAAGAATATTTACTTCATTCATCTCTCTCTCTCTGGTTGATACACAGAACACATATAAAGGAACCTGAAAAACTTTAACTATTTAAAGTATTTATAAAACAAATAGTATATCAAAAACTGGTCCATTACTGGACAAAAAATAAATAAATCCTTATTAGTACATCTATACCATAAAAAAGGCAATCACATTATATCATTACTTTCACTACCAATTTCCTCATCGTCCATGAAATATAACATATGGATGAAATACCTGTTTCTAAATAGGCAAGGCAGATTTTCAAGGTCTATTCCTGTATAACAAATAGCACAAATATTATCAAAATGATGAATCAGTTATTAAGAATTATTTACACATAACTTAAAACATATTACTTACTTTAATATATACTTTTGCTTGTATTGATATCAAGCATTAACATCACCTGATTCTATATATTTTATATTTAAACACTTACCTGCAAAAAGTATACATGTATTTTCTAAATTTATATGTTCCAAAAGTATAAATCAATTTTTTTGCCTAAAATTTTATTAAGAATGAATGATATAAAAAATTACCATATTCCCATCACTTTCCAAAATTTGTGTGGTAACATTCAACTGCAATGGAATCTCTATCCTGCATGATTTTTAAATTATATGCTTCTAATATACTGTCATAAAGCCATTTGTGACAAAAATTTGGTTATTTTTGATAATTACTTACCTCCTCATCTGATATAAAAATATACAAGTTTACCCCATAAAAACATAGCTAAATGTCTTGGAAAACATAAAACAACACTACAAGCATATATCAGGTGTTAAAGATACAGTTAAGTTTTTTTGCAAATAGTTTTTGAATTGAGTAATGCTGACTAGACTGAGCTTGAATGTTTTCTTTCTTGACAACTAAAAAAAGAACATCCCAGAGTTTTTCTTTTTATTTTTAAATCCCTAATAGTTGGCTTAAATATTTACTGCTAGTTTAAATGCTGATTGGGAGGTAGGTACATGAGGATCAGGTAAATAATTCTTTAGTAATTACTTTTTACCTTTCTTTTACTGAATTGCATGTTGAGACAATTGTTCCTGAACTATTTTACCTTGCAAAAAACAATTCAATACTACAAATAGAAGTTCAGTTTCCTGGTTTTTCTTATGTCATTACATATTTCTTTGACGGAAGACCCCACGCCACATTTTCTATCTGAGATATGGAAAGAAGTATATTCAACATTTTCAACAACATGGAATCTCTCAAACAATTTAAGAATGAACTTAATATGTTTACATGGTGCATGATTATCTGAGCATTCACATGTATACCAAGCTGAACATGATAATTTTACACACCTGTAATGGCATTGATCACACACACAACCTCTTTCTGAAATGCTTCCATAATCTTTTTAACTACATAAAATACATCTCCATTAGTCTGCAATTTTACAAACCAAGAATTTGTTGCCTGGTCATAAATATCTGTGAGGAATTTTTAATTCATTTTGAAATGGAAATAGGTTGCGAGGATATAAACTGGGGAGAGTATCATTTAAAATTCTATAATGTGCTAAATATGTGTCATGCTGTATTTTCAACAAACTATCTGCTTGACAGTTAAATTTTCATTTTAAAATAATTGGACATTCATGTACTGTGAAAAGATTAACAAAATATATTTTTATCAGTATTGGCATGCAGAAGTAGATGATGTGACTTATACTATTAGTAGGCTGAATTACAATAATTATCATCAAAATATTTATTGAAAGCAGGCTTTTTATCAGTCGATGCAATTTTAAAATTTTCCATTATTTGTTTACATCTTATTGAACTTATTCCTTCCAAAAGAGCTACTAGAGAAATTTCCCTTCGCATTTCAAAATTGGAAAACAAGATCATTTAACCATTTCTTCCAAGTGCATTGAAGGTGCCAATTGCAAAGCCAAACACTATTCCGAAATATGTTTTAAAAGCATGTGAAACTGTTTGGTCATCATTGGCCGTAATGCAATTAATTTTTAACTGGGCACCCTTTCTCCCTGAATGTCGAAACACAATACATATTTCCTGTATTTAATTTATTAGTAATAACATGAGCAACAGAGTAAAGCATTCCTTATTAGTCAAGTACAATTAAACTTCTATTAACCGAATACATATTCTAATACTGAAGATTTTTCAATACCCATTTCAAGATTAGCTTTAATGAACTCTATACAAGTTTTATAAACCAGTTGAAATGCTTGATTATGCTTTGAAAAATATATTATACTGATCCCTTAATAGTCTTTATAAAGAGTGATTCTACCAAGATATTCCATTAATAATTGGAATACAGAATCTTTGATATTTCTATACAACTAGTTTTTCTTTTATATGTCTAGGAAGCTTCACATGTTAGCAAATGTGTTAAATATCTAAATCTACAGTTTCACTCATGATATGGAAAAGGTTAAGGGAAAGTTAAATCTAAACATATTGTGTAGATCTTTACATGTGATTCGTATAAAATTTTTTGCAATAGATAATACATTCCAATAATGATTTTTTTCTTACTTTAATTAAATAAATGTATTTTCTTATTAAGAATAGCGTTATTACCTTTGGTTGGATCCTAGCAGGGCACCCTTCTTTTACAAGAACACCTCCAGAAAATTTGTATTTTCTATTATTATTCTCACAATCATTTAAAAAATTTAGCCAAACAATTTACCTCATATATTTACGCTAATTTTTCATAACAATCAATAGAACTTTCGATTTAACGACAAGAAAAAGTTTTACACTCACGAGATCCGCCAAGTGGGCAATCACCCAGCAGGAACTAAAAAAATAATGAATCTACTACAATGGTAAATACCTGGAAATTTTAAAACGTATTATTAAAACATTATAAATAATCAAAGCATAAAATTTTTACATTCACGTGATCGGAGAATCGAGCTTTTACACGGCAGAAGCTAGAAAGTCGATGAACGGAAAATGTTAATTACATCAAATCAAAGCACAAAATAAAATAAAAATACAATATAAAAAGAGTAAAATAATAATAATTCAAAATTATGAATCAAAGTTTTTAGTTGTTCACATAAGTTAGAAATTCCATAAATCAGCAAATATGTTAAAATGATGGAAAACTTAACAGGAAATTAATACAATATAAAAACGGAAATAAAATTTCTCAACATTATAATTCAAAGTTATAAAATACCTAATCAACAAATCTCCCCGCTAGAATTTTATATACGAACCTTTCAGCACGAGCGCTATAGCAAGAATGATTTTAGTAGGTTCAATTAAGCCAACGATGAACTTGGCGATTTTCAAAAAGAGGCCAAAAATATCAAAGTAACCCATCCTTGTTTGTAGATTATAGGAATAGGTGCTGCCAACGAAATTGCGCATTACACGTCCGGTCTTGTTTGTTCCTTTTATCTGTCTCTATCGTAAGTTTCCAGTGTTTCAACAATATGATGGACAATACTACCCTACGCAGGAATCACTTCCTGGAAACACCGTAACAGTTTGCAGGCAGCGACCATAAATCTTGATTGTCCTTCTGCCCTCTCAAATGGGAAGAGTCAGTTAAATGTTTAACCCCCCCCCCCCCTCGGTTTTCCATTTTAACTTAGCATCGACAAAAGTCAAATTCTCATCTTAGATAATGTAGCACTTATAGTGTTGCATAAGAAAATGAAATTCTCATGAAAAATGCAAGGAAGGGAAAAAAAACATGGAAAAGCTCCGACAGTAAGGAGTAAAATCGAATTGCCAATTATAAGAAAAACGTCAAAAATAGAAAGTTGTAAAGTATATATCAGCCAGCGATACAAGTGGCACATTTCCAATACTAAAATTACAAAAGAAATTTATTTGATTCCTTTTGCGTGAAAACTAAAAAAAAGTTCTGATGAAATGAGTTTAGTAATTATAATTATTTCTGAATATTTATATGGAGTTGAAAAAAGAAAACAATACTTTAAAAAAAAGAAAAACCATTTTATATTTCAATCTAAGCCTGAGAATAAAGTGTAATGAATTCAGTCTCTTGTATCTGAAGTCAATGGACAATCCCAGTATATGTTGGATTTAAATTCACAAAAAATTATTATAAATATACTGTCAATCTATTTAACATAAAGGATGGATTTGTGTTTGATCTGTATAGAAAAACAAACTATTGATGAGTTTTATTGAAATTCAATTAAAATATTCTTTACTATCTAGACTGAAATAAAAGCTTTGTCCGAAATCATAAAATTAAGATGTCCATCTTAATAAACATATTTTGTTTATATTTTTTTCAAGAACATTTGTTTTCTATTTTCTTGTTAATTAGTGTTGCAAAGTGATAGTAAAAATTATCCAGCTTTTTTTCCAGCAGTCTCTGATAGCGAGTTTGGCCGCGGTAGCCAAGTGGTCAAGGTATCGGAACATGGCAGGTATGCCATGAGTTCGAGCCTAGTACCACTAAAGACCCGCGGTGTAGGGGTGCAATGCACGTTAAATCTGTCGAGAGTTCAAACGTCCTCCCGTTGGTGTGGTAGTTAGGAGAGGGGGTGCCAGCTCAGGTGCCGTCCTCGTCACTTGACCATGGTTCAAAATGACGAGGTCCGTCACCAAAAGCCCTCGTGTAGCTGAACAGAGTGACGTTAATATTCACTCACTCACTGATAGCGAATTTTTTCTCTTTGTGAAGTTCCAATTATTCCTACATTAAAAAATTTAAGAATGAAATAAATTTGACATTTTTAATTAATATGACAATTGCCTAAAATTATTGCAAATTTTAATGCATCTTTCGCAACAGGCAATACATTTAAAAAAATTGAATTATTCTCAAATTATACATAATTCATTGACAAAAGAATGAAATAAACTATTTAAAATATATTTAAATAATTAAAAAAGTTCGATTGTATTAATTTTAAAAATAAATTTTAGAAAATATATAGCACACTAATGCGTATTTCTGGCGGAAGTTTTTTTTTTTTTTAAAGAAAGAAAGCCATAGAAATTTTTAGAAATATTCCCCAAATTTCAATCGGACAGATAGTTGCATTTTTAAGAATAGCATTAAAACTGCGTTTGCACTTGTATAAATGAATTTTGAAAAACGGAATGCAAAGGATAAAACATTTGAATTTGATTCTCTTCTCCCTATAGTGAATGTGGTGTTGTGTGGCATTAGAAGAATGATATACCATCTTTCGTCATCGTCTTCCCATCAAAACAATTTACAGAGTTAACATTTCCAATAATTAAATATTGATTAACATATTTTAAATTTGAAACAAGTCTGAAAAATGTAAATAAAATTATTCAAGAAAGTAGTTAATTTTAGAACTTCAATAGTAAATAAGATGATCAAGTGTATCCACTAAAAATTTGACATATTTTGATATTAAGGGGGGGGGGCTAGGAAAAATTAAGTGATAAAAATATTCTTTCTTTCTTTTTTTTTTTTTAATAAGACATATCTTCAAAATAACCAAAACCTGCTTATAACAATTGACAATCCATGCGTAATTCAACTCAAGTGAGCTATTGAAGGAAAACGAACTAAAAGAAGGTAAAAAATTGTATTAATCTTTCACAGAAAAAGTTCCAAAATTTAAAAAAATGAAAAAAAGTATAAATTTTTTTCACTAAAATAAAATTTTTAGTAAAAAATCCTATTTTTTTTCTTTTTTAGTGTTTTATTTGCAGATTTGTATAAATCAAATATTGATTTTTACCTTAAAAGTTATTATATGAAGTAATAAAAAATAGTTTTATTGTAAAAATATTATATAAAAAAATAATACAAATAAAGAATATGTAAAATATATAGCATGTAATAAATAAAGAAGATAAGAGAAAAAAAACTTTAAAAAATTAAACTTTTTCAATACTATTTTCTCAAATTTCTATAATTTTTAATTTTACATTAAAGTAACAAAAATTACTAAATTTCAAAAAATATCAAGTGTCCCAAAGGAAAATTGGAATTTTTACTTTTAAAAGGAATTTTAAAAAATAAGGAACTGTGTTTTTATGACGTTTAATATGCATAAAAAATTTCTATTCTAATTTCTTCAAACACTAAAAATATTATCCTAAGAATCTTTAAAAATTTATTATGCAAAATAAGCTCAAAACTGACATTAAAAATTCATTTCTTTTTATGTATTCACTTTAAAAAAAGTAATTATATTTCGGACTATATTATCTTGCGGAAGAACCGAACTCCACCACTTATCTCTAGTTCTAAATTACTTCGTGTTGCGCTAACTCTGTGACGTAGCCAGAAGTAAGAAGATCTAACAGACGGCAGCCACGTTAGAATGATACTCGCGCTGCTTGGCGTTTTTGGCGTATTTTGAAGCGTGAAAAAGCCCCTGTTTCTAAAAACATCCCTGATATGCCGATATAAAATAGCATTGCTGTAAGAATCGATTTAATAGCTATTTGGATGTACCAGTTGCAATTTTCCTTTCTTTTTTTAAATTGAGATGAGCTAGAAAGTGATCTTGGAATATTCATATAGATAAAAAATGTATATAATTGAAATAGAGAGATAACAAAATATGAAAGGAATATTAAAAATATTCTTGTTAGATTCGCTAGGAATGCTTAAAATTGAAAGTCAGTGTGTTTGATAATTTCTGTGTAGAATTCTTCTAGTTCCTTTTTTATTATGCTCTACAGTGTAGATTTTTAAATATTTCTGAAATTGAGGCTATTTGTTTCAGGATACTTTTTCATTGCATCCAAAAAATAATATTGCCGAATTTTGAATGCAAGGTCGGAAGATTGGAGTATTTGTCGTTTTTAAGGGCTCAATATTTTTCATTTTTCTAGTAGCTTAGTGAACATTCTGGGAGTTGAGCTTTGAGATGTTTCTAAAAACTGGATGTTAGCTTCAGCGGCATTATTCTAATGAGATCAAGTATGGAACCCGTTTCAAGCAGAAAAAAAAATAGATTCATGAATTAATAGAAATGAGTTGTGTAATAAAATATGCTACTAACCTTTAGTAACACGTTACACTTCTTTAATTCAACAAACTAAAAAAAAATAGTGATATAAGAATGAAGGAATTACAGCCCCTACCAATTTTTTCGGCGAGATAATGTCGATTGAGAAAATTGAAAGCTTTCGTCCTAAAGGACATGGGAAAAATAAGCCAAACTCAAATATTTTTAGCATAATGAAAATTCTATTCCAAAAAACACTATAAACTATTCTTACAGGGCTTTTTATCCGATTTTTGAATTGACACATCAATATTTTAATAGTGATAATATTATCGAATAAACACAAATGTTTGAATCCTGTCTTCATCAAATCATTTGAGCCTACACGGCTTCAAATATTCTTAATTTTAACCACGATTCTAATTTTAAGAAATTTAAAAGAATGTATTTATAAAACATATTTTTAAGGCTCCCGGTGACACGCCACCACGAAAACCCGAGTGTAATGTTAATCCTGTGGAGTTTCTTATAATTCAATTTACGTCTAAGGTATTGCTTTTAACTCTATAAAACAAAATGCATCCTAAAGATAAAAAAAAAAAATTAATGTTTCTCTTGATTTCAATTTCTAAAAAAAAAATTCTAAATATTTTTAAATATTTATTAAAAGCTTGAAAATTTACATTTAGTGCGTTGAAACGATCATAAAAATATTTTCAATTATCGGATAAAAAAAGTTTTTCAGCGGAAATCCATTATTTTTTATGCTCTTTCAAACGCATATACTTTAAAATTTTAAACTAATTTATTTGCGAGTAATTAAATAAGTCAGCATTGTATATTTGGAATGAGGGGAAAGTAAACTTGTAACTCCGCCTTCTTGCGGAAGGATACATGAAATTTTCCCTGCGTTCCCTTGGTGAAAGGGGGTAATTTATGACTCTTCCGTGAATTGTGTAACAGAGATGTCCCCCCCCCCTCAAAATGGGTCTTGTTTTCTAAGAATCTATAGGCATTCAAGATACTATTTACAATTACATCATTCTTAGGAAAGTTTGAGTCTGTGCTTGAAAATAACTACAAATACGTTTTGTACAAAAAGCTATCCTCTGTTTTTTATTCCACCTTTCTTAAAATTATTTATCTATACTAAATAAGTTATATTTTATTAATAATTTAAATGAACAATTAATATTTATTAAATGCATTTGAATCGTCAGGATAAAGTGAATCAGATTTCGCATTCTTTTCTTACATATCTCCAAAATTGAAATTCCTGTGTTTTTTTCCAAGTTAAAGTTATTTGAATATCAGCTGTTTTAAAACTTATTTTGCACAGTTTATTTCAGTTATTAAATAAAATGGATCATCGTCGCAGCTTCAAAAAAAGATTATTTCTTTCGGCTAAACGAAAAAAGAATATAGGACAGAATTTCAGGAATTGGAAAGAAAAGTGTGTATTTCTTTTTTTCTAAATTCTTGTTCCGCTGTTCATTTCAAATATTGTGAAAGTTTCCACATACTAAATGATTTATTGATCATCGCATTTTAAATATTCCGAAGATGAAATACCATTGATTTAAAATAAATCAGAAAGTTTTCCATAATTTTAAGAATATTTTTAGTAACATTAATAGTTTCTTCTTAAAACATATAAATTTCAATTAATTTTTTACTATTGCTACTGATGTTTTTATTCCGTTTTTATTTCCTTCACTGAAAATTCAACTTAGAAATAACATTGCAGAAATTTTTTTTTTAAATTTCTGTCTGGAAAGCAGTATCTACATTTTGCATTTTCATTTATACATGTGTTTCATATATTATTCAAGATAACTCATCACTGCTTTTTTTTTCAAAATGAATTCTAAGTTAATGCGCTTTGAAGAATGCACTGCAAGTACAAATACAGGCAAATAGTTCCACATTTTTAAAGTTCAAGCCCAGCACCACTAAAGACCCACCGTGTAGGGGCGCGATGCACGTTAAATCTGTCGAGAGCTCAAACGTCCTTCCTTTGGTGTGGTGTGGTAGTTAGGAGATGAGGTGCTATCTCAGGTGTCATCCCCGTCACTTGACCATGGTTCAAAATTACGAGGTCCGTTACCAAAAGCTCTCTTGTAGCTGAACAGTGTGACGTTAATATTCACTCACTCACTCCACAATTTGAATGTTTGACATCTGAGGAATTATATATAGAGAGAGAGATTTTCCCCAAAAATCCCGGGAAATTCTGATTGGAATGGGGTTGTACGAAAACACTTTCTAGTTCTAGGGGTTCTACGAAAACACTTTCTAGTTCTAGGGGTTCCACAAAAACACTTTCAAAGTTCAAAGGGTTCCTTGAGTTGAAAAAGTTTGAAGACCACTGCTCTAGAGCCATATATGTTATTTGCGACAGACTTCGTAATTCTAAGCCAAGGGTGGCCAACCCGCGGCCTTGAATAATTTTGCGGCCCTCGAGATTCATTACAAAATATGATTATTTTGTACAATATTTTTGTTTTTAATGTAGTGTTTTGTAACAAATATACTTCATAACTGTTTCTATTTTATTACCTTTCTTTTATTTTAATACATTCTTAGAAGTGTGCGGTATTGCAGCGCAGCATCACACTCGATTCCTGTAACTCCATCGCGCTGCCTATTGCTAGAATTAGACATATTTTATCCTTGCATTATTATTATATATTATCTATGCTTGTATAGATGAAAAATAATGAAATCAATAATAATTCATTCCGTTTTAAATTTTCATTCCAATAAATGTTTGTGATGGGTCTAAATATAATATAAAGATATATAATTTTTGTTTGCAGCCCGCAGGATTATAATGTTTTTCCGAAGTGGCCCTCAAGGTCATTTGAGTTGGCCATCCCTCTTCTAAGCCAAGATCGGATAGCCAGAATGACACTTGAGTTTACAGTTTCTTTGTATTCTTCATGACCTTTTTTGAACTTGGGAATCTCGCATCTTTAGTCATTATGGTATATAATCCTCCACGGTTTTAAAAGCTGATTTAAATTATTTTTATTTTTTTTAAAATATATTGCTGGTTTCTGTTTGTGATATTAAAAATATAACATTAGTGTGATAAATAAGAAAAATATTTAGTATGATTAGTGAAAAAAGTTAATTGAAATTAAAATCTGGAATACAATAACTTTAAAACGATTTTGTGATTTACCGAGACGAGTAAATCCAAAGCAGAATGTATGCGAGATTTTCGACAAAAGAAACGTGAGAAAAAAAATTAAAAACTGAAGGAGTACAGCCGAAAAGAATTGCACAAAATTCAACTCCACGCAACAGGTTTTTTTTTTTTTTTTTTTTTTGCAACGAACACAAATCTCTCAGAAACAAACGGCCGAACCAATTACTGCTTTACCAAATCTGTTTGTCAGTCAGGTAACTTTACGATTGTCCGCTCATAGCTTTTTTGAATGATGAGCTCAAGCTCGAAATGAACACAAACCGAAATATATCGACAGCTAACAGTGGTACTGTTATTGACGTTGTTTTTCAAAGGTTATTAAATACTTTAAAATCTCAAGTATATGTGTCAGATTTTAGTCATCATAAGTCTATTGTGTGTGTGTCTTCCCCAAATTGAATAAGAATATTTATTTTTGCTAAAAAATTACATGACTCTTTGTGTTAATTAAATAAAATTTTCATTAAAGATAAAATTATTTGATAGAAAATTATTTCCAATCATACCCGATTATTTTTTCCAGGATTTATCTTACTATTGCGTATTTACCAGGATAACATGTCATGTTACACATCATATGCGACTACTGTAAGACTCGTTCCTTTTTTTTGTAACTGTATTTATATTAGAAATTCCAACACTAAAACTGTTCTTCCAAAAAATTGTGTGTGTCCCAAAACCAATACTCAATATACTTTATCAGTGGCGTAGCTAGGTATCCAAAGGTCTTGGTGCATAAAAAGAGAGAATATTGGTGGAGTTTTATTAATTAAAAATATATTAGAGTACTTTATATATATATATATATATATAATAAGAGGATGTTCGTTGGAATGGATTCTTTATATGAGATTGATAAGGCAGTAAGGTGATTGAAGAAACTTGTTTATTCTTGAACACATAAAAGCAAGACAAGGACAACACAAAGAAAACGAATGCACACTGAGCTGCAGCCGGCTACATGTTTACACAGACAAAGTACAGAAGCGAAAGAGGGAGTTGGTCACCAGGAATCTCGGTATTTATAGGCTTCTCAAATCACATGATCTGAGTGGGTGGATAGGTGTAGTTTCAAAGACTCTCGTTAGGCGGCGGATTAACTTATTACTAAAACGTTGGTCCTGAAGGGATGGACCATTGGTAGTTAATAGTTATGAAAAAGGATTATATTACTGGGAATTATTACATATATATATATATATATATATATATATATATACAAAGCTGGTTCACATCAGCCCTGTGTCAAGCTCTGCAGAACATAGGAAAGCAAAGCTACAAACTACTTACATGTATTTCATATGAGTTTTCTTGTGAATTTAGTGATTGCCCAGGTTCGATTTGACATGTGATAGACAGGAAATGATAAAAGCACAACAAGAAAATATAATACAAAATTATTATAATTATTTAAAATAAAACACACGAAAAAACAGAGGAGGGGGGGGGTCAAAATTACATCAGTCTGTTGCAGATACCAGATTGTGAAACATTGAAAATAGCTTTATTATGAATCATATTGTTATAAAAATAAAATGACCAAGAAGAAATGCTTCCTGTGTAGTTTTTTTAGATGTATGGTAAGACATTTCATGGAACTTGATGTTTATTTTCAAGTAAAGATTAGAAAAATGAAAAAAATTGAAAAATAATATAAACTTTTTAATAAGTAAAATTCGCAACACTATACACAAACAAAGGAAAGAATTTAGGGGAATTCCTTACAAGTTTGAAATTACTTTCAACGAGTTGCCATGATTACAGCTATGTAACAATCTTTTATATTTATACCTCAATTATGGGAGAAATTATCGCAAGCTCGACTTGCTGGTGGTCAAGGTGTGAGGGTCCCTGAGCTCAAGGGCCCTGTGCACGGCACTACCTAGCCCATTGGTAGTTACGCCACTGTACTTTATTAAATTTTATATAAGATTTTTTTTTGTTACATGTCTTAAACCGTTTTTAAATAAAATTATTGAACTGAATCGGAAATAAAGAACTGACCTGAAATATTTCAGGAAAGAGAATAATTTAAATCACATTACACTCTATTCGTTCCATTAATTTTATAAATTTCTCTTGTCATTAAACTGTTTAAAAAAAGGATTTTGATGCAATTTAGTACTGAAGAATATCACAGAAAATTGTTTTTGAATGTATAGAAATATATATATATATATATATGAAGGTTTTTGCCTTAACTAAAACTTATATTTTTATAAAATTCAAATGAAAAACTGATGTTCCTCAAAAAAGAACGAAACAGCGGAAAAAAAAGCAGTTTCTTTGTACAACTAGAATGTCGGGCACAGTTTTCATGTAATTGAAAACTGCCATGGGGTGGGCAGTAAAAAGAGGGGTCAGTTGTCATATAAATAGTCTTCAGTTGGTTGTAAACTGGACCCTCCAAGAACAAAAATAGAAGGCGAAAGAGAGTGGGGGGGGGTTCCTGTCTCGAGCTCCCTTTGCACTTACGCCCATATTCACCACTGACCTGACCACCGGTTAGAGGAAGGAAACCTGGGTTTCGCCGAAAGTGCTATTCACCATCCTAGGTTAATAACTTAACTCCGAGTCAGGTTAGGAAATTCTAACCTGGGTCACAGCTAGGTTAGTTTTAACCGCGCATGCGCAGTAAGCGATTTTTCGAGTGTTTACATTTTTGTGCGAGTTTTAAAGAAGTTTGGTTTTTATTTGAGCTTAGGATGAATGCCATTCAAAAATTTTCTACTGTAGCCCAGTTGGATTTCTTAGAAAAACTGGAAACCAGGAGAAAGAGGAAATTTGTTGTGAGAGGTAGTTTTTTCGAAGAATTGGATGATTACGAGTTTCAAAGAAGATTCGATTGACAAAAGAAAGTGTCGCGGAATTGACTCTGCTAATTGAACATAAATTAGAAAGCAAACTACATGTAATAATCCCCTAAGCCATTGGAACAAGTTCTGATTGCTCTACGATTTTACGCAGTTGCATGTATGCAGTTAGCAATTGCTGACTTGTTCGATGTCAGCCAGCCCACTGTATGTCGAGTAGTTCACAGAGTGAGTGAAGCCATAGCATCCCTCTTGCCTGATTTCATTCACCTGCCAGTCAACAGAGAAGAATGCAAAACGGTATGTAAATCTCATAATTATTTATTTTTCTTATCATTAATTATTTCAAATTAATAGAAATTTTTATTGAAGATATGCATTGTTATTCAAAAAGAATA
>BMAO01022772.1:0-26799 GCA_019973975.1 Trichonephila clavata
TAACTCGTGCCGTCCACCTTGAAATTCTTTCCGATTTGACTTCGGATGCAATAATTGCAACTCTTAAGAGATTCATGTCTAGGCGAGGAAAATGTTCCAAAATTTTTACAGACAATGCGACAAATTTCGTTGGTGCGAATTCTCAATTAAAGGCATTTTATAAGACCCTTAACTTTCCGGATCAAAATCTGGCAGCATATTTCAGTGAAGAAGGCATTGAATGGAATTTTATTCCACCAAGGGCCCCACATATGGGAGGTCTTTGGGAGGCCGGCATAAAGTCAGTGAAATATCACCTTAAGCGAGCATTGGGAAGATCCCGACTCACATACGAGGAGTTTTGAAACTGTGATTATCCAGGTGGAAGGAATCTTAAATTCCAGACCCCTTACACCAATATCCAATGATTTTGATAACTTTGAGGTATTAACTCCTGCCCATTTCTTGATTGGTAGATCAATTAATTCTATTCTTGAGCCCATAGTAATTAATATTAAGGACAATAGATTAAGCCGTTGGCAGAAAACAACAAAGGTAATTCAGGTAGTTTGGAAAAAATGGAGTACCGATTATCTGAATACTCTCCAACAGAGAACCAAGTGGATGATCGAGAAGGACAATATAATGTGTGGGACAATGGTAATTGTAAAGGAGGATTTTACACCAGTTTGTAACTGGCTTTTAGGGCGCGTCGTTGAGGTCTATCATGGTTCAGATGGTAAAGTGAGAACAGTCAGAATTAAAACAAAAACAGGAGAATTTAAGAGGCCCATAACTAAGATTTGTATTCTACCTATAGATGTAAATAGTTAAGGTCAATTTCCATTTAAGAAATTATGTGTTTTTCATTGAATTGTGCTTTGTAATTTTAACTTTTTTATATTTTTTTTACTGAAAATTTATTGTGCTTTATATATATAATAATTTTGAAAATAATTGTTTAACCTGAAACTTGTTGTGAATTGTGAATCTGTATTGCTATTGTTGAATATTAATATTGCAAGGCCGGGAGGTATGTTTGAGCATGCGCAGTGGGCACCGCCTGGCGGTGATTAAGTGTATTAAGAAAACGAGCGTTGAGTCTCAGTGAGAGTGTGAGCGGGAGATCGCACGAGCGTGAGCGAGAATTACGGTGCCCATCACAGTGTTCCGACATACGCCCCGAGCAACAAAGAAAGAGGAGAAATAAAAGATATATTTCACCAACGCAGTCTTATTACTGAGAGTGTGTGTGAGAGAGAAACACATAGGGACCACTACCCAACAAACATATTAATTGTGTATGTGAGAAACAGAATAACAAGAACAGTTATACACAAGAAAAGTCCCGGGCAACGCCGGATTATGCAGCTATATATATGGATGTAAATTAATATTTTTTTTTAAAAAAACTAAATTACAGTATTGATTTTTATAATTCATTAGTAATTTATTTTAAAAATCGTACAATGGCTGCTTTCTATTGGTTAAACTAAGATTAATTTTGTAAACTATTAATCGAAAATAGAAATTTGATCTTATCCTTGAGGAAAAAAGGAGGGAAAAAGAGCTCGATATTCTCGAAAAAACCCGTACAACACCGGGTTAAACGAGGGAAAAGAAATATTCCTAACAAGGAAAAGTGGAAGAAATTGCCGTGGAGTGGGAAAGGGGAAATTTCCATGGGAATAAAGTTTTATACTCGGTAATAGCCCGTGCAACGCCGGGCTATTCTGACGGGAAACAGAACCATCCGATGGAGCAAAGAGGTGAAAGGAATTTCGAAATAGGGTATTTTAATGATATAATAAAATGGAAGTCACAAACACACCAGGAAGGGTGCTTGCATCAAGATGGGAAGGGGAAATCTTTAAGGCTATAGACATGAATCTATGCACTTGAAGAAGCCCGTGCAACGCCGGGCCATGCAGCTAGTTATTGTATTAACAGCTGACACACACACAATACAAACAACAGTTGTAGAGGCTGAAGACACGAAAGAATGAATAATGTGTATGTGTGAAAAAGTATACAGGTTGACTCCACAAGAAAAGATTAGGAATTTGTTCTAATTCACATATTTTATCAAATGCAATCAACACTGTATCTTGTGCCTTCCAATACGTGTAGGAAAAATATTAATATCATTTTATTGTATTTATATAATCAATTTGCCATTCATGGGGCTAATTTGAAACAATTTTGCGAAAAGTAAATTTTGAATACGTATTTTAGGATATTCAAAAGTTACATGGCTTGCTCTAACATCAGCTTTAGAGTGTATTCTTTTATTTGAGTCTCTACATTCATATTTTTTAAGCTTGGAAAAATGTCCTAAAATCACATGGAACATTCTTCAATGATGAAATATCAAATATGAATGCATTTTGTGTATTCATCTATCAGTTCATAAAGGCAGTTTAAAAGATTGAACAGATTTCAATCACAGAAGTCTTATTGCTAAATTGTTAAGGTAGTACTTAAATTTTTACCAGATATTTTTTAAACACCTGTGTATGTGTTGATCGTTGACGAGACTTATATCATTTTCTTAACTGCTTTTTGGCACATATAGAAGGGACAGAAATAAGCAGATTAAGTACAGTGAGTGTGTATTTTATTAACGTCGCATTATAAAGCAATATGGGGAAGAGGGCTGTTGGTGAGGGACCTCAAAATTTTGAATCATGGTCAAGTGACGAGAGCGAAGCTTGAGCTCAAACTTCTCTCCGAACTTGCACATCACACCAACGGGAGGACGTTGAACCTTGACAAGTTTAATGTGTGCATCATCCCCTCTACACGATGGGTTTTCAGTGGCACTAGGGCTTGCACCCATGACACGCCAACCACGAGTCCATGATCATGACCACTAGGCTATCAATGGTCGAAAACGTCGGATCACCGCTCGGCCGAAACGGAACGGAAGTTCTGCCAAGTAAACAACCGGCAGGAGTAAAACAATTAGGCGTTTTAAAGTTTTTAATTAATATCTTTTCAACTAATTACAATATCGGAATATAAATGGGCAATACGGCTTCCCCGGAAAATTCCCGATCTTTTGGTACCTTCCGCGACTTTCTGCGTCGTACGGTTCGTGAGAAGATAGACGCACATAGATAGATAGATACGTTTGTTTACCTTCGAATTTTAATAGTGTAAGATACCTTGATGTGAAGTGTAGCAAAGAAATTGAGAGGAGAGACCATTTTATTGATGGATATCATTCATATTCGTTGTTTCTTTGGAGTAACTGACCACAATTCTTCATTAACATCTCATTTAAAAGCAATACAAAAGTCATTGGTGACAGACTTCGTAATTTTGAATCATAGCTGTTTATTAAAACAACTTATGGGGCCGTGGGTGGCCTAGTGGTTAGAGCATTGGACTCCAGACCGGAAGGCCTGGGTTCGATGCCCGATGCCACCAAATACCCTCCGAGTACACACGGAGTTCGTGCTCGTTAAATCAGTGGGTCTGAATGGTGTTGCACTCTATCGTGTTGTACTGAGCAAAATCGTACTGTCACCTTCATGGGGCTCAAAGCTTAGGCTAACGACAGGCGTAAAATTCTAGCCCTTAGCCGCGATGAATTTCGTGGACCTTGATCTGATGTTACTGTCGATCAGGTGGCATAAGCAACAGCAACAAAATAATTTATCATTTTCATGTACTCCTTACAAAATCAATTTATGCACTTTTTAAATGGACAAATGCCATAAAACATTGTTTTACAATATGAAATTTGCTTAGGCCCCACAAGTTTTTTTATTTGAGTTCAGCTCTTACTTAGACCAGTCTTGCGACCCTGCAAATGAGATTATATAACTCATGATAAAGATACATATTGTAGTGTCATTTTTGAATTCAGTCAAATAAAGGGTTACATTTTTCTCATCAGTTTTTGAAATTTTTCCAATTCTTGTATGACATTTGATTAAAAAAAAAAATTTTTTTTTAATTTAAAACTATTACATGATTTGAATATAAGCATATGTGGAAAGGGGAAGGGTTGATCTCTTATTTTAGTGAAAAGTGTTGTTGCTGATTAATCAAAACGTAGTTTTATTTCCCCAAAAATAATCAGGTATTTTTTCAAGCTTTAAGATGTTTATTACAGGCGAAAACAACTTATTTGGGTTTCAGAAAGTTGCAAAAATGGCTGCATATACGTTGATATCTGTGGATCATAAAACAATACATAAAACTAGTACAAGTTAAAATTATTTATTAAATTTCATATTAAATATATACAAACATTATTATGAAAAACTGCTTAGCTCCAAATCTTCTTTTTCATTCTTAATATCCAATTTTGGACTTTTAATCTTTATTGATGCATTTTTCACAGAGTGACGGATATCAACTCCAAGTGGACAACTGAAAAAAGAAACATATTGAAACATTTGAACAAAAGAAACATTTGATTCATAAATATGATTCCTGCAAAATTGAAGTCCATTTGTGAGAATTAAAACTTCAAGAACATAAAATTTAAAAAAAGAGTATTCATTATCTTTGAATTATCTAAAAAAAAAAAGAGACCAATTTTTACCTCATAAAACTATTTTTCTATTTTTGTACTTATGGTTTTCTTAGCTTTTATTTTCATATGCATGTAGTATTTTTAAAACTTTAAAACTCTTAGATGATCTTCGTATTCTCATTATAATTTTTGTCAAATAAGGGGGGGGGGGGAATCAGAAAGTTTTCCAGAATTAAAATTAATGTTGTTGCAAACCCCAAAGACCACAAGATCGGACTAATTCCATGGTATTAAGCACCCAAAAATATCTAGAATCATTAACAGGTTAAAAAAGAAAATATCTTGTTTGAAAATCTCAGAAAAATTGAGGGTATTGTTAATATGAAAAACCTGGGTAAATGCAATACTTGGTGCGAATTGGAAAAGACTTGGCTTTCCATTTCAGAAAATCATGCACTAAACATGTCAACTGAAAAAGTGATTAAAAATGGTTTGTCCTTGCCTTCAGCACTGAAAGACCAGAGAATTACAGAATAAATCTCCTAGGAATGCCCACGGATGCACTTTGTATAGTGATACAGCATGCTTTTATTATTATTATTATAGTCAGAGGAGCTGGTGGAATCAATAGTTCTCAGACATACCTTTTAGCCTATGAGTCAACAGTGTCAATGGCCGAGATGTTTGCATAAAAAGAGTTTCAATCTAGATCAGAAGTTTCCAAACTTTTTTTGTCTCACATACCACTTGTAATGTTTTTCGGTTTTGAATAGACCCTTGCTTACCTAATTTTGAATTTTTGCAAATTCATCAGCTTATATGTGTTTTTGACAACTGGTGTAGTGCTACTTACTCAAAAAGATTTAAATATTTATCTGTAGGGAAGTGCAGAGTGGAAAGCTTAAAAAACGCATGTTAAACGTTTATTAAATTAAAAAATTTAGCATCTATAACATAAAATGGCTAAACAACAACAACAATGCTTTTATGAATCTGATGCCTTAATAACAAATTTTCAACATTTGGTTTTGATTTCACTAGATTTAACCCTAAATCTCCTCAGTTTAGTAGTGTTTTATCTATTTCTTTCTTCTTTTGTTTTGGAGATTGGCAACTAGCTGAAAATCCTTTTCATTAGGAAAAGCAATTAAAAACTTTCTCTAGATATTTCATAATTCAGGATTAATAACAGGTATATGTCTTTTTAAAGCCAAAATTAGTGATATCCATTTCTAAACTGTACTTAAAGATCCTTGTTAGTGACTATTCTGAACAGATTCTCTAGTGAGATGACATTTGGTTATTTCAATGTGACCATATGGATTGCTTGCCCCCAGTAATACCACAATAGTCCCATATATATCTAGTATAATCATTTTCAAACCTAGTTTCAAAATCTGAATGGAGGGCATTTAAATGTTGAATGTAGGTTGAAATGCAATCTTCCTGGTAGAATTTCTGTGACAATATTCCTTTAGCTTAATACTGGCAAGAAACGTGGAAAAGATGGTCTTTGTTTTATCTTAATTTAGACTGCCACCTTGTAAGTGAAAATTAACCTCATTAAATTTATTAAATAAATCTGTTAAATAGGCAAAGTCTGTATTCCATTTGATCAAATTTTTAAATTAAAATTGGAATTTCAGCATCCCAATACTATAAAATAATCTCTGAAAGTGCACAAAATCTTGTCAAGTATAAGACTTTCGAGAGTCAGTGTACTTCTGTGTGAAGAAATAATTGTTGAAAGTTCTTTGAGCAAATTTGAGCCGAGTATTCAAAGTGTTCCTTCGGATTCAGTTTACTGCATTAATGACTAATTTAAGAGATTCATTCAATCTACCATTCAGATTTTTAGCAACTAAATGTTGTTGGTGGATGTTACAGTTTACTGCTGATATATACATTACTATTGTAGTTCACATTAAAAAAATTATTGCAACAGCAATATGTTAGCAATCTTCAGTTAAAACACGGACAATAAAGTTTGACTCACAGGAAAGAGGATTCATATGACTATTTTCAGAAATACCAAAACTATTACATGTTAATTTAAACTTGGAGTAATCTTCAAAAATCGTAAAAATTTTGGGAGAATACGATTTTTGAAATTAGAGACTAAGAGAACAAAGCATGCTTTTTTCAGGAAGTAGTCAATCAATCATGATGATGAGAACAAGATATAGAGTGATTGGAACATTCTTTCTCTGAAAACACACAACTGACTCATTTTAGCAACAAATGCAAAATATATTTTCTTCCTTTTTTTTTTGTAAAATGATGTACCTGGCAAAATAAACTGCCTTTTCAATTTTGAAAAATTTCTGTATTTTATTTCTATAAGGAAAAAGGATGGCATTTTTAAAATTTTGGAAATCTTTCACCCTGCATACATAGATAGTATTTTAATGGTATCATTCTCCTTTAAACATTTTTAATTAATATCTTTTAACTTATTCTAATTTCGAAATTTAAATGATCAAAGTGGATACCTTGGATCATTTCCCCTTTTTTGGTACTTTTGGAGCATTTTTGCATTCAGCGGTTTATGAGAAGATAGCCCTTCTCATACACAGATAGAAAAGTTTCTTTGCTCTTTAATTTTAATAATGTAGATCAGGGGTGGCCAACCCAAGGCACGCGTGCCACAGTGTGGCATAGTGAAATAATAATAGTGGCACATGAAGACATTTTGAAATTTTAATACATTTAAAATTTCAAGAATGAAGTCTCAAGAATGAAGATTGGCTAGGGAATTTAGATTTTCTTACCAATATTATGGAAACTTTAAATATTTTAACCTTAAGATTACAAAGAAAAGATTGTATTTTCTCTAAATTAATTGATCATATATGTTTTGTGAACAAACTTTTGCTTAGTTTGTCTCGATTTTAGAGAAAAAAGGTCAACAATCTTCACAATCATGCAGGGACTATCAACTAAAGTTAATAATATTCCAAATAGTAATAGATTTAAAAATTTAATATCCATGTTGCAGGATTTATTCAGTGCTAGGTTTAATAATTTTAATGATGATAAAAAATGCTGATTTTTTCATAAATCTTTTTCCAAATATTCTGCAAGATGTTAATTGTTACCCACCTGAAATCTAAATCAGAATTATTGACCATAATACGCTGAAGAATAAATAGAAAAAATTTAATTTAACTGAAAATAATCCAAAATATATTACTAAATTTTTGAAATTTGTATTAACAAGCAATTTTCCAAATTTACACAATTTGGCTGCAAGATATTGTTGTAAGTTTGGATCAACATATGTTTATGAATAAATGTTTTCTATTGTAAACATAGGACATAAAATCCAAATATATCACTCAAAACTAATCGAAATGCACACCTAAGGAAACCTAATTTTGTTTTAACATCTTAAAAACTAATCCTAATAGATGAGACTTGGTGAAAAAAACTACAAATTCAAAAGCCACGTTAAGCAAGTGCTGACTGTTTAATAATTGTTTAGAATCATGTGTATCAAGTTACTCATTTTTATTTTATACTTAACCTAAATGTGAACTTATAAAAAGTTTATTAACAATAAAGCCTAAATTTGTCTATTTTTATCTTATGTATCACATATGTACAATTTTTAAATTTCCAAGAGTTCAGACTTGCATAAAAATATGTGTTATTAGTGAAAAAATCCAATAATAAGCCTGTAACATTTTCACCTTTTTTGTTTGTTGGCAGGAGCAAGCATAACTTTTTAAAATCAGATATGGACGGGTTGCCCCCCCCCCCCTGGTGTAGATAGGTACAATCGACTCTCGATAATTTGAAGTTGGAGGGACCAATGAAAAACTTTGAATCATCAAGAGGGTAAGAAAAAAATCCCAAAATACATGAAGTGTGAAATTTTTTTCTAACACATTTAAATTTTAAACTATGTAATAAAAAAACAATTGTACAATATTACTTTATAGTATTTTTAAAAAGTACATATTATATATACAGTATAAATATTATACAGAAGTTGAAAGTCTTGTATTAAAAGAATATATTTAGATAGCAATTATCGAACAGGACTCTTTCACGTCCTACCAAATCTCTTCCATTCCTCATTGGAAATAAAATCGTTTCATACCCGAATCCTTTAGATATTGTCCTCTATACTATTGGTACTTCAGTTCTTCAAGGGAGAGTCCATGCCCTATTTGGTGTCACATGCTCTAAGTTACACAGTTGAGCCATAAATCGTCATGTCAGTGAGACACAAAAAACACAATCCAACATATCTTTTCTTCACAATAGCGGACCATCCTTTATGAAAACATGTGTAGTATGACCACGTGTTAAACAAATGATATGGACGGCTGACAGCAAGTGTGACCAGAACTGTCCACTTGAAGAAGGAAAGCAATAAAAGTGCCTTTTCGCCTGAGGAACCGAGAAACACAAAGAAGGGGTAGCAAACTGATGGTCATCAAAGAGGCTACATTACAGGTGAGACACACAGAGACAATACGACACAAAACATATAAGCTCCAACTTGTTTTCTACAGGTAAGGGTTTGATTTGTCGAGAGTTTTATAAGATAATCTCGAATTATTGCGTGTTGTAGTCTAGCCAGCCACAGATTTTACTTTGAAATATCGAGTGTTCCAAAACGTATTGTTTTAGTTCGAAATATCAAGAGTTTTTCTAGGGGCTGAGTATACACTTTGAATTGTCATGAGGTTCGTATTATCGAAAGTTTGAATTAGCAAGAGTCGACTGTATATGTTTCTTTTATTATAATATAGTATTCCATAAGTAAATAGGTAACATCTGTGCATTTCCCTCATTGAAAGCCAAAATTAATGCCACAACCTGGTTAATTGAGAGACACTATTGTGGACCCCATTTACACCTCATAGACCCCCAATTTATTTCTTCACATTCCCGCAGATCCTTTGCAAGTCGTCACACACCACTTGGGTCGATACAGACCCCTTAGTGAATTACTGATAAAGATGAATCTCTAGGACCAAATACAGCTGTTTCAAATGTAAAAGTTATAACTGTTATATATCACAATTTGAGCCAATTAGACAAATGTTAAACAGAATTACAACTGACTGATAAAATCCAGATTTGCAAGGAACAATTGTGATTTTATTAATTTATATTAATTAATTCCACTACTTGAATAATTCTAAGCTTCCTTGTTTCCATCTATGTATATATGAACAGTGTTTGCAAGGATACCACAAATTCTTCCTAGAGATAGTTGCTCTAAGTATTTTGAAGGATCAGATTCAAATGAAAGTACACTTTAGAAAGCCTTTCTAATGGTTCAATGAATGGTGTTAAATAGTTAAGTTCCACAGAATTGCAGATCATACTGTAAAAAGTACCCGGATGAATGGACTCATTTTTTAAAAAAAAATATTTGATAATTGCACACTAATTTTTAAGAAAAGCAGAAGTTTGGTTTCAGGTCTGAAACTGCACATTTCATTGAAATATTTTACTGGATTGGAGCTACTTTTAGGACTGAGTGCTAGAAAGTTAGCTTCGTAAGTACTACATCAGTAGGATAACTATTACCAAGACCAGTAATGATATGAACTATACTTAACTGGATTCTTTCAAGTCTGTAAATTGGTATTAGAAGCACAATATTACACTGGAAAACTATACATCAAAATAGGTCTAATTAGTGACACATGTAATTTTGTCAAAGTCACCTCCTAAATTACAGTCAAGATATATTTTAGAAGTTAAGATATTTTGGAATATACAAAACTAGATAGCCTATATATGCTTTGTTTTTGGTTACTTCAAGATCCAATATAAAGTTAAAGTATTGATCATCAAATCCAAAGGGCTGTAGATTTATAAGGATATTAAATCAATTTAAACAATGTTTGCTAGTTGTAAATCATTTTGTTAGTTGAAAAAAACCAACGATGGAAAGATTAATTCAATGGAATCCACTCGCTTAATATTGAATTTGTAAACAAATTGTATGATCAATTTCAGTGCTCTAAAATTGTCCCACTAATTTCTGCATTTCCAGACTAAATATCAGATCAAAAGTGAAAATTACAATAAAATACATATTATTATGAGAAATTATCACATGGAAAATTTTCTCAACACAAAGATAAATCAGGATAATAAAAGAATTCAAACTGATAGAGTATTTTGTAAGAAAAAGTTAGAAAGGCAAAACCTCAGACCTTTGTAAATGTGCAACTACGAAAAAATTTCAGTAGAATGTTATTCTGCTATAACAGAACAAGCAAAGTAAAAAATCTAGAAATTGAAAAATGCAGAATAGAAGTTTTAGTATATAGTTTTGTTTAGATAAGGTAGAAAATAGGAAACAATGGATGTAATGGGAAAAAAAGGAGGAGGGGGTACCTTGAATACATTTAATATGATACACACATTTTAACATTTATAAAAACAATGGAATGCTTTATGGTTAATAAAATGATTATCAAACAGTTCAAATAAAACAAGAAGTTTGGTAAAAAAAAATTAAGTCAAGTGCAAGAAATTTAATAAAAATAAATCTAAAAAAAACCCAGAAAATTCTGTGTGTTTTTTTTAACATTAGCAACACTTAAGATTACATGTTGACAACACGTATGACTGAAAACAAATGTTTAGGTTAACTAAACAAAAACAGTAGAAGATACTGAAAATGATAATACCAGAATGATAAGCATTTCTACTGAAAATTAATTTTTCATGGAATGCATAACATCAAAATAAATTATTTAAAAATATAAAATAAGATAAATGATTTTACAAATATAAAATACTACATTGAAACACAGATTTTAAAGCAACTTACTCAGGATCAGGAATAAGATCTTCTGTATATGGTATTATTCCAATGTTAGCTTTTAATTTTTCCATTCCATTCCTGTTAAAAAGCAAACAAACAATTGAATTAAAATGGTAAACATATGCTGAACAATATCCAAAATCATCTTAAAATGATCTAATTTCTATAATCTTGTCAAGTGATATTTTACACTAAAAAGAAAAGCAATAATTGTATAAGCCACTCCTACAAATTGAGGATGGACATTAATTGTGACATTCTATATCCATTTACCATTAATTTAACTTTTATAGGCTTGTCATTGTTGAGTCCAGTTCTGCTACTCATCAAGTGTGAGCGTGAATTATGTTATTCTTGTTATATTATTTTAGAACTTAGATTATACTTTTCCTGTTATATTTTCCTAAGCTTTTAAAGCCAGTTTATTATAGAATTCTTTTAATATGAACAACTTGAATGAATTAACATCCTACATAATGCCCATACATCCTACAATCAATAAAAATAACAGTTAAAAAATGCACATAGATAATATTCAATATTTATATTTCAAAATGAATTAACATGCTGTATATTTAAAAGCAAAGACCTTTTTTGCCCATACTGAAAAGATATATAATTAAGTTAAGAAAGTTTTTATCACTAATTTTTGCAATGGAAAAGAGAGACTAAGATTGACTATTATTAAAAAATATACATAAAGTATAAATATTTAATTCGGTTAATATTGTTTTAGGTAGCAGAATGATAATTAACAAAAGACACAGTAATTTCCCAGCAACTATTTTGAAAATTGTTCATAACTCTGTGATGTTTGGTCCTGATAAAATAATAATAACTAAAATAACAATAAACGTTTTTGTAGAATATATAATCAAATAGTGATTATTTTTTAACAAGCTACATAATATATCTTATTAATTAGTTATGTTTATTTAGTCAATCAAACTGTTCTGAAAAATAATGAGAAAGTAGAAAAGGACCAATTAACTTAAAATACAGATAATACTTACCATGCAATCATAATGCCATTGTCTGTGCAAAGTTTGGGTGGAGGGGCATAAAATTTTGCCTTCAAGTCGGTTACACATGAATGCTCCAAAGCAGACTTTATGTAAGTATTACAAGCAACACCACCAGAAAATACTAAAACTCTTTGATCCTCAGAAATGAGATTTTTTTCTTTACAGTATTCAAATGCTCGATGGACACGATGAATCATATGAAGTGCATAGCCATGGAGAAGAGATGCACAAAAATCATTTACTGATGGTATCACACCATCAGCAGGCACATCTAAAAAATTTTAATAAATCTTATGTAGTTAAAAAAATAATACATTGAAATTATCACATGTACAATTAATGCTGATAATATACTGCATTGCACATACTACGTCCATAAACTACTTTAAACCAGAAATTCTTGTTGTATGGTTTTTGCATTACATTTTACAAAAAGAAATATTAAAGTAACTTAATCTATTGAATGACATTTTTATAATAAATTTAAATGCAAATCTTAATCAGCTTTAGTAAAAATAATTCAACACAGTACTTCTAAAATATAGTATATATTTATATATCTATTTTAACCTGGTGTTAAAAAATTTTACTCATAAGAGAGAAGAATTTTCTTGGTTCTCATGTTTAGAAATGCATTTGTTACCTCCATATTTTTAATGAAGTATTTTTTTAAAAAAATATTTTTAAACACAGAAAATTTTTGTTATGATAAAAAAATTCCTTTTTGTATCTGATATTATATCTTTTGTATTTGATTACTACAAGTGAAAGTAATAAAAAAATTCCAAAACATTTCTTAGAAGATATATATATTTTCCCACTGGATTAAAAATGAAGAATGGGTTTAATTTCAGTTAAAAAACATACCATACTTTTCTTCTTCCCTTTCAATAGTATTCATGGAATAAGAAAAGAAGCCAGAAAAAGAAAAGTTGCAATCCCTATATTGAACCATTGACAGAGGAAATCTATAAGCAGTGCAATCTCCTTTTTTGGCCATATGCTCAATTGCTTTACCACCACTCATTTCATAGCATTCTGGCAGATTCTGAAGCTTTAACCGTCTGGCTATCTGAAAAGAGGGGGGGGGGGAGACTAAATTTTACTTTTAAATTTTCACAAATATTATTAGAAACCACATACATACATTAACCAGAATATATATTAATATTTAAGATCATACCAACTTAGTGAAACAGATGAGCTATGACACCTCAAATCATGAATTCAAACTCTAATTCTTTTAAAAACCATTGATGGAAAAGCAAAGGAATGATACATGTTAAATCTAACTGAGCCTGGGCTTTAAAATCCGCTTTCTAGTAAAAAATATTTATTACAAATTTCCTATTTGAATAACCGATTCTTCAAGTTTCAAAACAGTAATTTAAAAAAAGAGTTATTTTTTGTATTTATTTCAAGAAAAATAAACAGAGTGATAAATTCATTTGACATAAAATTCAAATGAAACACAGTTCACACAAGAAAGGGTTAATTAATAAAACAAGAAAGGACTTTGATTAAACAGTCCAATTTCAAACAAACTTTTTAAAAACATAATATGCTGACTGTATTTCTAAGCAACCTCATTATAAAACATGAAAAGAAAAAAGAAAAGAAAATTTTAGAAAGTTTATTTTATTTTTTAGTCAAGTTTCAAAGAAAATTAAAAATAATTAATCCAATTCCATTTCAATTTGAAGGCAAAAGAATTATATATTTTTTAATTGGTATTCACAGAAACAATTCAGAACTAAAATATAAGTTTGCGTAGTTAATAAAAGCAGAAAGTAATAAGTTGTTTATATTTCTTTTTAAATCTTTTAATCTCAATTCAAATATACAGAAACTTAAAATACACACACACACACACACACATATATATATATATTTATGTACATCTTATATATAAATTTGAATGTATACTTATTTGTAATTTATACAAATCTATATTGTTCACTGTATTATTCCAAAATTTTGCAGGAAGCTTCACTATTATTTCAAAGGAGTTGTAAGTATATTTCTGCCAAAAAATATTTTTAAACTTATTTTTAGTGAAATTTTTTCTAAAATCTCCCAGCTTAAGGAAGAGTTTTGTGAGTATGTGCATTGATATTCAGTGATATACAGATAATAGTGGAAACAATCCCTACTCGTGTTTAGAAAAATATCACTGCACTTGGCAACATCTTTTCATCTGGCAAAGTTTAAGAATGGATTCTGTGGAAATCGCTTTTGGAGGGAGAGGGTGAATTATTAAATTTACAGATACAAAATTTAACAATCATGTTTTTTTTTTTTGTTGAGAGGAGATGTGCTATGAATAGGTTATGTAGAAATTGATTTCCAAGTGATCTTATTGGAACTTTATAGATTGAAATTCCCATTTCTGAGCTGTTGCACTGAAAGATTAGAAATTTTGCAAGCATAATTCTTTTGTTGAGTAGAAATTTGCTAAGAATGAGTTATGAGGAAATTGACTCCCAAAAGGTGGGATTACAGGGGCATAAAATATAAATATATTCCCTTTTGAAATTCAAGTCCAGTTCTTTTTAAACAAAGAGGTGAGGGCTATATATAAATGATTTTAGATACAATCAAAAGCTCGATGCCAAGATTTAGATATTAATGATTTAAAAAATATATATAGTCATTATCCTGAAATACCCAGTGAAGTGGGTTAGTATGAAATAGTATAATTTTAAGATATTACTTTGCATCTTTAAAAAGAAAGGCATATATATTTATGATACAAAACATTAAGAACCATTATTTTATACACTTAATGTAATCATGTAAATAACTGAAGTTCTGTTTATCACAGGCAAAGAAAAAGTTTAGATTTCAAATTTCTCTAATGTGAAACAATAAACAGCAAATGATACGGTTATATGTAAAAATATACACAAATGCAATAGATATATGTTCAATTATAGACAGAATAAATGAAGAACTCATATACTAATTCTTATAATTTTAAAAAGATTTTATGGAGATGAATAGGACTAAATCAATCAAATAAGCACAATTTTTTTTAAAACAATTTTCTTGCAATAATCAAAATCGAGTTAAAATCCTAAAAATACATACAATAATTCCTTAATTCTACTTTTTCAAAGACGTTCAGTTTATGTCTATGCAACTATAATAATTTATTTCTATAGGTTTAAATAAAATTTTCTTACTAAATGGTATCCATTCACAAGAAATGAAGCTGAAAATTTTCCAGAAAATAAAAGATTAGATGGTTTTAATTTAACCTCAGAACTCCAAGAACCCTATTTATAAAGTACACCAAATGGCTGAAAATTGTGACTGAATAATGAAATTCTGAATTTCTTTCTAAAGATTTTCATATAAAATAATGGAGGTTTTTACCTGTTATATTTAATCAGATTTCTAGGCTGTGTATGAAGTGATGTAAAAGTCAGGAGAATGAGGCACAAGCTCAGATATTTTCATCTCATTATCGTTATTAGAAATTATAACATCCATTTTGTAACTTCATTGTATTATTAATTAAAAAACTTTTTATTAAATATCATTCATCATGTTCATTTATCATGTTTTTAATTTTATCAAATAATTGCATCATCTATATTTTACATTACATTTATTAATATATAAAAGAACCAATCAAGATCTTAAAAACTAATTGCATGAATTATTAAATAAACATGACCTTACAAAGTATCCATACCTTATCTAGTACTTCTCCAGGAGAATTATGATGTGAATCTCCTAAAAGATAAAATTCATCAATTCCTTTAATTAATGTTATTTGACAATGTCCCCCAGAGGCTAGAAGACAAAGAAAAGGAAATGGAATACTGAAAAGAAATTAAGACAAATTAAGAGATGAAATGAAAGATGAACACTGAAAATGTCAACACTCAATTTACTTTGATATCATAAATGCACTTATACTGAAAAATGCTTATATATTACAAATAATTTTTAATTATATATATATATATAATAATTTTATTATTTTATAAATTATACAAAATATTTAGCATATAGTAAAAATAAATTCAATTAAATAAATTGAATTGGAGGTAAGGAATAAATAGGCAAGGTGGAAAAAAAGAACCTAAAATCTGTTAGGATGCAATGTAAAAATATTAGTATATACTATTAGATTGTACAACTTCTCCACACACACTTAAGGTACTATTTTTTCCATAAGTAATTTTATGTTTAATTAATCAAATAGAAATTTTAATATTCTTCATCAAAAAAGTACACTAATTAAATATTCTTAATCATAAAAGTAATATACTATAACACAATATTATGTCTAATGATTATGAGAGAAAGGTAAAAAGGTAATTAATATAAAATAAATTCAATAATCTTTTGCTTTTAGAAAATACGACATTAAAAAATGTTCTTAATTATGGTTAATAGAAAACATCTTAATTTTTTTTTTTTAAAAAGTCGCATGTAACTTAATAAAACCATTTAATGAATAACACATTGTCAATGTATTGTAAACTGTATTTTTAAAGTACTCCCTCCCTTAAGAGTTTCTTTTTTTATATTATCCAAAACTTAAAAGATAGTCTTCTTTATTATGAATAAAATTCATTTTGATCTTTTGATCACAGAAATTTGAATTCCTTTGCAGTAGTTTTTTACACATGCCACTTTAGTCCAGAAGAGAACATGATGTAAAAGTTATCAAGAGAACATATCTTATACATACAAAAAAACACATGCTATTATTAAAATGATATGAACTTGAAAAAAATAGTACCTAATTATATTTGAACAAAAAGATGGTAATGAATTGTTTGGCAAATAAGTTATTAACATGCAGATTAACATTAAAAAAAAAGAGAGAGCAGATGTAACTCTTTAAAGTTACTGCAGTTTTTTCCTATTCTCAACATACATTCAAAAGCTCTAAAATAACTTCAATATAAAAACTGTTTCATTTTGTCTTATAATATTTCATAAATACAAATTTGAAATTTTTATGTAAACATAAAATCTTACTTTATAAGTTTATTCCTTGAATTTTGCCTCTTATTTTTAATATACATGTTTTACCTTAAATGTAGCATTTAATCATTTATAAATTTCTATAACACTACACATAAAAACTTAATTTGCTTTATAAAATGTTTTTGAACATAATTGAGGTTTTAAAATAATAAGAAGATATTTGAATCAAAAACTTCTTACACTACATTTTTTTTAATTCAGTGTATTAGAGTACTATTGTCTAATTTAAAAGCTTAAACAAAATACACCATTATATTTTAAGAAACTGAAACAGTATGATTAATACAAAGAAAAATGTAGCATCTGATTCAAACTTACTCATTTAGCAAACGAGCTGTTAATGCATGTGCTTCCATATGATGAATAGGAATGAGTGGTTTTTGGGACATTTTGGCAAGATGTTTTGCATATTCAACACCCACTAGCAAAGATCCCCTCAAACCAGGTTTTGTAGTAACAGCAATAGCTGAAATATCCTAGTTTTTCAGGAGGGGGAAAAAGGTAAATTTAAAAATATTACTTCAAAAATCAGAGGGGAAAAAATGTTGATTTGAATCGATTACCTTAGATTAATAATAATTCAATTTCAAACTATTACTAGTCACCATAAAAATTAAACTACACCTCAGAAAATTTTATTCTTCAAACTAGACTGTACTATATCTGATTATATAATATTAACCAGCACAAAGGTTATTTATTTTTTGTTATTTATAGAAATTCTTACAATTTAACCAAATTACTTTAATAAATTCATAAGCAAATTTTTTGGAAGAATTCATATATCTGAATTCTGGTTTTAATAAATATAGATTAACATTAACACATGTTTACATATATATTTGATATAATAAATTCTACATAGGAGAGAAGAGGAAAGGAGAGAGAGATTAACAGAGTAAATAGAGTTTTATTCATATATTACTTTGTACTTTTTCAAAGATTAAAAAATTGATTTAATTGGGAGTTCCTTTCAATTTCTACCTTTGTGTATTACAGCAAACAATTTAGAGGAATCAAATTTGAAGTAAATTGCTGTATCTTTATCATTAAAAAAAATCTAAAGTGTTAATCTTTTTTGCCGCAAAAAATGACAGATTAGATAATGAAAACAAATAAATTTTTCTGGGTTCTTATAAATTAAAAATTAAACAATATTTCATTATAATAGTAAAAAAAAACTTTAAGAATACTTTTATGTATAAATACTTAAAAATACAGAAAATGTTGAATTCCTTATCATCCAAATGTAACTTTTATTATTTATATTCTAATTTTATAATCACAGTATAACTTTATTTTTTTTACAGATTACACAAATTATTTTTTGAAACATAATTGTTAAACCAAGAGAAATAAAGAAATATTATTCTTAACAATTTTAAAATAATTAAAAATGTATAACCTACCTCAAGACTTACTTTACTATTTGCTAATGCAGATGAAACAACCGATTTTATATTTTCTTTATGAAAATGAACAGCTATATGAGGTATAACTCCTCCATTGCTAAAAATAAAATTTCATTTAATATGAAAATAATATAACACACATATATACTTAAAAATCTAATATAATTTGAAAACTAATTTTTTAAGCAATAGTGTGAAAAATTTAATAGTTTAACAAAAAATCTGAAATTGAGCACAAGGAAATAATTTTGTTCTACAGATTTAATACATTTTTTTAAATTCCTACAAACTACGAGCAATATAATTTCATTTTAGTCTAACATAAGAAAACCATGCCAAATACTGTATTTATTTGAACTAAAGCCTCCCCCCCCCATCTAAGCTGCAACCCAAATTCTTAACACATATTCTTGTGAAAAAATAAAAAAAATATCTTAATGGGTTCATCAATATCCGATATTTACTAAATTACCAAAATTTAAAATTAGAACTAATAAGAGAATAATTAATTTATTTTACCAGTATTAAAAACTTTTAAATATGTACTTGAACCTGTAATTACTCTAACCATCAGTATCATATTCAATTTTCCCCACCCAACAAACATTTCCGCTTTTGATTTTAAGCTGCACCCAATTTTCAGTAATCTGTGGTTACTAAACTATACAACATATACATTTTCCTGCTAAAGTGTAGAATAGGTGGCCCCTTCGATTTGGTGACATTTATCTAGACATTATGGTGAGACAATGAATTTATTCTGGCAGACTATAATTTGGTAACCCTTAATTTTTGATATGTGGTTTAATGCAGATAAGGTCACATGTTCTTTTTAAATAATTGGATACTTATGTAGTAGAAACACCCCAGCCAAAACCATGAGAATCGTTTTTTTCTTCAAATTAAACATGCAAGAATCTTTTTTGTGGGTATTTATGTATTATCACAGCAATCGCTCACATTCAAGATAACTCGCCAAGTTGGCGTGGCCGCGGTGGCCGAGTGGTCTAGGCATCGGATCATGGCAAGTTTGTCATGGGTTCGATCCTAGTACCACTAAAAGATCCGCCGTGTAGGGGAGCGATGCACGTTAATCTGTCGAGAGCTCAAACGTCCTCCTGTTGGTGGTGTGGTAGTTAGGAGAGGGGGTGCCAGCTCAGGTGTCGTCCGCGTCACTTGACCATGGTTCAAATTACGTGGACCGTCCCAAAGCCTCGTGTAGCTGAACAGTGGGACGTTAATATTCACTCACTCGCCAAGTTGGCAACCCCTATTTCGCAAGCACTGAATTAGTAATCATATGCTTATTTCATATAATGTTGCCAATAGATTGCGATGATATGTAAGTATCCCTTGCTGTTTTGATATCATGGCATGATTTGCATGGTGCAAATTTTGCTACAGTGACGCTAATAAGTACCAATAACTGTTGGGTATTGAATATTTGCAGGTAATTTTAAAAACGCAGATGCTTTTCAAATTGACAATTCCATCATTTATTTCATTATTTTGACTGAGAGAGATTTTTAGAATTTTTTGAGAATTTGATTTTTTTGTTTGCTCCTTTGATTTATCCTAAGTTCAGGTATGATTTGCATTTTTTTTTTTTATAATTTAGAACAAAAGGGAAAAATCTCTGTAATACAGTGCTACATGGAAAAAGGATTGATTGCTGCAAATGCTGAATTTTGGTTTTGCAAAAAACTATCGTTTGATTACAAAGGATTTGAGTGATGGTTGTATCTAGATATGCCGAAAGAAAGGAGTGAATGCACATCATGTAACATAGGATCAATAAGGAAGAATAACTGGTTAGAAGAAAATAAGCTGAGTATGCTTGAGATTCTGATATTGACGATTATGTGGGTGCAAAAGTTGAACCATTTCTTTTGAACTAATGTTTCGAAGAAAACAGTGACAGATTGGATGAGTTTCTGCAGAGAGGTGTGTAAAGAAATGCGTGTGTACAAAAGTTCTATGCTTAGAGGTCCTGATGTGATAGTGAAAATTGAGAAAAGAATATATGATAAAATAAAGTATAACAGAGGCAAAAGAATGAATGGTACCCCGGTGTTTGAAGGGATAGAAAGGGTTTCGAATAAGTGTTTCTTTCATGTGGTTCAGAATAGGTCAAATGATATACTGCTACAACCCATCAAGAGTAACATAAAGGAGGGTGCAATAATTCTATCAGATGGCTGAAAAGCTTGATTGTCTGAAAGATGAAGGTATTTTCATCTTTCAGTCAATCCCAGCTTACATTTTAAAGATTCTGAAACAGGCTCACACAAACTCCATTGAAGATTCATGGAACTCTATCAAAAAGTCTCTGCACGGAAACTACAGGTGTGAGGCTCAATTTGATTCTTGCTTTGCGGAGTACATGAGGAGAAAAATGAATCAACCCAGTAATTCGAATGCCTTATTTACATCCTTTTTAGAGGCAGTGAAAACAAAATTTAACATCCATTGGAACTTTCCAAAGCACAGGTCAGCCTTTTTCTCTACTATTCTTATTTGCAATTTCCTTTTAGTTTGCAAAAAATTATAATTTTTGACTATAATTCTACTGTTAACTTTATAAATGTTTTTTTTATTTCTCATTAATATTTTTTAAATTTCATTGCAAAATTCCACTTTATAAATTTTCGGAACACCTACTGCTGATTCCAATCGCGAAGAAAAAAAAAATGACTTCACCCAAGGGGGTCACCTTTTCTACACTTTAACCACACATACCATTGAAATATCTGGAAATTAATATTGTGGAAATTGTGAATTGATACTCTAGTTATTTGTTTATCCTTTAATTTGGTTGTGAATTGATACTCTTTTTGTTTTAACAACTTTTTATGGATTGTGTTGTCTTATTATTTTTTATAAGCAACAATTTAATAATATGGAAATTGTGAATTTATACTCTAATTGCTTGTTTATGTCACTGATCACGGTGTAAAGAGATATTATAAACAAATATATTGATTCCATATATTCATATAAAACTACACTAAATTTTATAACTTAATAAGGGTTTTATATAAAATAATTTATAGCATAAATATGTACTCTAAATGTATCTTCATTTGAGATTCATATCCTTCTCCGAGCACATTTTTATTTTCGTCTACAACAGCTGCTCCAGTATCATCACAACTGGTTTCAATTCCCAAAACAAGTCTTCTTGCATGGGAGAATTTCCGGTATGAAAAGTTATTTGCATAATTTATGGTCCGTAACAAGTGAATAAATTTCATTCCGTACAAAATTATATATTCCACTCATCAAGTGAGCGAATTTTATCGCTGAGCACGAGTTGAAAATTCAATGTAAGCAAACAAAAGATCTGTTCAATTCAGTTCATATTTATTTTTCTTCTTCACAAAGACTCAAAATGTTGGACTATGTCGCCGCGCAGTTAGCGTTATGTGTTAGTTGATTTCTATCATAAAACTATCACTGTGGGCGAGTGGTTATTAACATCGTTCGAAAAACAATATTATGGCTATTTGTAATGAACTTAGTAATTTTGAATCATGTTCAAGTGAGGAGGGCAACACATAGCTGGCCCAACCATCTCCTGACATCCGCAACACGGCGATGGGAGGACTTTCATCCACGACAACTTTAATGTGTATCAGCTCCTCTGTACGGTAAGTCTTCAATCGCACTAGAATTCGAACTCATAACACACAGGCCACGAACTTGTGATTGTGATCACTAGGTTACCGGGGTCAGTAAAAAGTTATTAGAGAGAAAAAACTGAAATTACTGAATTAAAAGAAGAGTAAGGAAATAATAGATTCTGGTAAGCCAATTTTTGGGATGTGATATTCTGCAATTAGGTTTTTGTTGGTATTCAAAGAAAATTTAACTGATGGTAGTGAAGTGATTTTTGATTGGAATACGTTTTTCCAGAAGTGGAAGAATTGTATTACTTGATGCGCTTAAGTAAAGAATATCAAGTAGCTATACAATTACACATGCTGTGAAGGGTCGGGAGACATGAATGAATGAGAGTTACATTAACATCCCATTAAAAGTAAAACGAGGGCTATTAGCAACGTTTCTCGTAATTTGGTGCCTCGGTCAAGTGATGAGGATGACACCTGAGCAAACACCCCTCTCCAGACTTCCATACCACACCAACGGGAGGACATTGAGCCTCAACAAATTTAACATGCATTGGCCTACCTCTACCCAAAGGGTCTTCAGTGGTAATATAGGGCTCGTAAAACTCTGGTCGCGAGTGATTGGAAGATACGTAATGGGTTTCAGTTCAAATCTAGGGGAAGAAATCAGGAACTGGTTAGAAAAATAATTGATAAATTTAATAAGCCCATTAGTGCTGAAACCAATGAAACATATTCATTTCTCAAAACAAAATTACACAAAGAAAATAAATCATTTCCTAATTTTTTCGAGTATTCATGTTCTTATGAAGTATATTGGTATTGTTATTTTTGCAAAGAGAGAAAAAAACTGATGGAATAGAGGTTCATTAATGAGTAATAATTATTTTGAGCATTAAAAATATTCTTTTACGATAACTATATTATCGTGAGGAAAGAGTAAACCAGCGTATATAGCAACCGCTGATAAGTGGCTCCAAGCTTCAAGAGCCCTAACATGCGTTGCATTGTGGCACTTTCTAATAAGTTTTATTAACGCAATCAATTTTATTTGTTTCCTAAGAACGGGCACTGAAGCAATTTTGACGCAGAGCCCACTTAGGTCTTGCTACACCAGTGGAATAAACGCTAGATAAATGTCCTTTATGCAGAGAGATAGAATACGTAGATATGAAAGGGAAGGAGATTCAAATTCTGCTGTTATTTGTAGCATATAAAGTTCAAGATAATTTCACAAAATTGTATCAAACGTAAAGAATTAAAGTAGTTACAGTCACTAAAAAAATTATTGGGACACTTGACATGCATAACTGTAAAGCCATTTATAAAAATATTTATCACATTAAAACAAAAACAAAATGAATACAGAAATATTTTAACATTTGATGCACAGTATACAAGGAAAATTTTATTTGTGTTATAGAATTATAATTAGATCTATATAGCTTTTCAAATATACATAATTCAAAAACAAACTGGAGTCAAAAAAGTATTGGGACACTTTTGAAATAAGAAATTTAATACATATAGAGCGCATGAATAGAATTTAATTTCACACCACTTCTTTAGACTAGAAGTTTAAACATATAAACGTTTCAACACAGATTATTTATAAAAAAAATGGCGAGAAACAAAGATATATCGGTTGGTGAGCGAAATCTCGTAATAAATCATTGGAAAGAGGGGAAATCAATTCACTGTATAGGAGAAATCTTGAAATCGTGTAAGTCTACTATTTTTAACATCATTGATAGGTTCAAGAAAACAAATAGTGTTGAAAACAAGCAAAAGGCGTCCAAGGATATTTAATGAACGTGAAGAGAGGTGGATTGTGTGAGACAAGTACACATTAATCCAAGAACTAGAGCAGTAAAAATGACCTTGCAATGTAAAAGAAGTTCGGAAAATCAGTAAATCCTGAAACTGTCCAGAAATGTTTTTAGAAAACATAAGCATCTCTTGTCAGAGTACCTCAAAGAAAGCCTTACATCAGCAAAGTAAATAGACAAGTTAGGTTGGCATTTGCTAAAATGCATGTAAGGCAGCCAATAGAACATTGAGAAAATGTAATTTTTGTTGAGAAAAGCAAATATAACATTTTCGGATCGGACGACAAGCAAAACGTTTGGTTGAAATCACGCACAGCAGTGCATGTCAAAAATTTAGGGCCTACTGTCAAATATGGAGGCTGTATCCAAATTGTCTGGGGCTGTATGGCAAGCTGTGATGTAGGGAACTTACATTTTATTGATGGTATAATGAATAAATATATCTATCTTGACATTTTCAAGCTAAAATTTAAAGCAAAGTGCGAGAAAGCTAAGAATCTCGGGACATGTTAAATTGTACCAAGATACCCGAAACATATTGCAGATATTTGCAAGTTAGGGGTCATCTACCACTGTCCTAGTGTAATTAAGAATCCTGCACAAAGTCCCGACCTTAATCCCATTGAACATGTGGGCGATTATTTTCAGCAAAAACTATATGAGCACCAAATTTCTAACAAGCAGGATTTAAGAAAATATTTAATCAAAGATTGATCATAATCGATAAATCGTTTTGCAAAAAATTGATCCGATCCCTGCAAAATAGACTTCGGGAGGTCATAAAAAGCAAGGGTGATCGAAAAAGATATTAATATCTAAGTTTGAATTGTTTTCTTAATTTATTGGGAAGTGTCCCAATACTTTTTTGAGCGCATTTTTTTAACTCGATTCCTTTTATTTTCAATTTTAACTGCAATTGCATTAATGCATGAGTTTGTTGAAATTATTATTATTATATTTACCAAAATAACATTTACTTTTTATTTATTCATTTTAGTTTTTCAAAACATTACGATAAAAATCTCTGAACTGGTGTGTGTCCCAATACTTTTTTGAAAGACTGTATGCAGATTTATCATAAGATGATTAAATTTCAATTTTTGAAAATATTCATTCATTTTAGCTTTACAGCTCTTATAAAGTTACTATATCAATATGTACTTCATTTTTTGTTAACGTCACACACTTACTTAACGTACGGCTATGTATCAATGTTAATGAAAATACTAGTTCATTCCATCAGAGCATATCATTAAAACTTTTATCACACAAATAATCTTTCAGAATCATAATTTAATGTGATTAAATATTCAGAAACTTGAAATTAAAGTTTACTTTGAAAAAATATTGTTAAACAACATTAAGCTTTTTTTTTCGCATTTTGCTCCATATAGAATTAAACTTCAGAAGTTTTCCGCCTAAAGATGTGGCTTTATTTTTAGTTTGGTTACCAAATTTCTTTTCGGTCATTTCATATACAGTATCAAAAATCTTCCTGATTAAAATTTTAACTAGTTTATTGCATCTACAGTCGGTCAAAAAAGTATTGGACACATTACCAGTTCATAGATTTTTAACGAAATATTTTACTTAAATACAAATAAAACCAAAAAAAAGTAATGTTATTTGGTAAATACAAATAATAATAATTTGAACAAAACTCATACATTAATGCAATTATGGTTAAAATTAAAAACAAAAGAAATAGAGTTAAAAACATGCTCAAAAAAGTATTAGGACACTTCACAATAAATTACATGCAATCCAAAACATAGTAATAATCTTTTGGGCCACGCCCTTGCTTTAATGACCTCTCGAAGTACATTTGCATGCATTGGAGAGATTCAATTTTTTGCAAACTATCTATCAGTTTTGTCCCCTTCGACCAAATATATTTTTAAATCCTACTAGTTATAAGTTTGTGTGCTCATAATTTTTCTGCAAATAATACCACATATGTCAATAGATTAAGGTCTGGACTTTGTACAGAGTCTTAATAACACTAGGACAATGGTGGAGGACCCATAACTTGCAAAAGATCTGCAGTTTGTTTCGGGTCATTATCTTAGTGCAATTAAAAATGCCCTGAGATTCCCAGCTTGCTCACACTTTCTTTAAATTTCTCTTGAGAAGTCAAGATAAACATATTATTTTATACCAGGGGTGGCCAACCCGCGGTACGTGTGCCACATTGTGGCACGTGGGAGTCGTAACTGTGCGTGCCAAGACTTATTGAAAAAATTACAAAAATGTTGAAAATATACTGAATTAATTGAATTACAATAGAAAATTATCATGAAGAGAATATGTAAAAAACAAAATTTTCAGCGTGAGATTTTGAAGGCGCTAAGCAAGATTTTTTTTCTTCAGTATAGCGCCCAAAATGAGATCATGCTCCAAAACTTACAATTCAACAGCATTTAATGTTCAGAGAAAAATGTTGAGTAATGTGAGACTAAAAACAAAAAAATTCCCCTCTCTCTCGGACGGTCAAATCTGCCCAAAAAGCACTCTCTCGGGGCGGTTAATTTAACATCTGGATTTTTATTCGAATTTCAGCTTCCCCTTGCAGTTCTGAAGTTTAGTGTTTATAGCTGTCAGCGTGATTTCAGATAAAAAGTTTT
>BMAO01022773.1:0-41322 GCA_019973975.1 Trichonephila clavata
TGAGCTCTCAACAGATTTGACGTGCATTGCACCCCTACACGGTGGGTCTTCAGTGGTACTGGGCTCGAACTCATGACATACCAGCCACTAGTCTGTTACCTTGTCCACTAGGCTAACACGACAACTTCCTATATTCTGCAGATCATGATAAAGGGCTGATGTTAAAATAGCTTTGCATATTTAAATTACTAATATATTTTTACTTGAAAAAGTCCAATCAAAATAGGACCCTCGGTGTTTTGTTTGTTTGTTGTTGTTGCACCAAGGCGTTTGGTTACCTAGCTACGCCCCTGTTATATAACTCTATATTAAATAAAAAATATTAATAGTGTATTTCCAATCTGAACAGTCTGGAGAGTAAAATGTCAAATCATGTGTCATCCTCCTGAATTCATCATGATTTAAAATTACGAAGTTCATCACCTCTATACCCCTCACGTTGTTTCGAAGTGCGATATTTACAAAACAAAAGACCAGCCAACGAAATTCAATCAGAAATTAACGAAAAATCTATTTGTTAACTTTTTTTATAATATTAGTTTCTGTTCACATCTATATTTTTTATTGCAGAGAGCGTAATTACTGTTGGATATTGATTACGTTTGCTTTAAAACGTTTCTAGCCTTCTGTAATAATTTTTAAAAATATTTTTCAAAAATTGATTTTTACAATGTATAAAAGTACTTTCCCTCCTTACGAGTTTTTAAAAAATTTATATTTTTTGGGGGGAAGGGGAAGTAAACATTTTAAAAACAATGAGTTTAATTAATGATTTAAAAACATTCATTTTTTAAGAAAGCAACTTAAAAAAAAACCAGCAAAAAGCAAACGAAAAAATTCATATTTTTTAAATGCAAAATATATATATGTACTACTTGTGTCATTTTGCTTTTTGACCTTTTATCTCGCTATAATCTTACATGAAGTTTTTTCACACACCGTCGAATAGTTATAAAAATAGACTTCTAATAGAAGCATGACTTCGATATAATTTCTTATATTTTTCACACACACACATGCAATAATATTTTCATTAAATTTCTCACAAATAAATTGCGCGGAAAAACTTAATAAAAGTGTAAAAATGATAATATTTGATGTACAGCATAGAGAGATGCATAATAGCAATTATTTTTCAGTATTGATTCAAATGTCTATTTTTATGTTATTAATACTTTACAAAAATTCAAAAAAAAATTATTAATCCGTTTACATTAAAAATACATTTTGCGTTGTAATATAATTAAAATATTCGTTCTAATCAAGATATGGAGTTAAAAATATCTAGCCAAAAAGAATAAATCAGGGGAAAAGAAATGAGAAGAATGGTTCCCATGTTTTTTTAACAAGCTAATTAAGGCGCGTTTGTGTTCGAGTGTCGGTGTCGTAAAATCGAGTGTCGGTGTCGTCCTCCTCCCCCCATGTGAATCATGAGATGAGTGAGAAGTTTCAAAGGAGTGGTCCTTAGATTCCTTCCCTTTTCCTGGGCTAGGAGGATTCAATTATCATATTGTAGAACCACACTTTCGTCTCCTTCATAGCAATCCTCCAAATAAAATATCAGAAATGTTAATTTGAATAGAGACATGATAGAAAAATCAAAAGTATGAAAAAGCATTCACTTTGAAATAAATGTAAATAGTGAAAGAGAAAAAAAAAAGAACGACAAATTAAATTTACATTCAACCATTATTTTGATTAATTTTTTTTTAATAGAAAGGACTGAGAATTATTGGAGTAATCCAATATCATCCATTTTCAGTTTTCATGTCCTTAATTTAAAGTTACTGAGTTACACACAGCAATGATTTTGCCCCTTTCTTCTAGTAAACTAAGGTAGTGATTTTCCCTTTTGTGAGCATAATTTGTCCAGGCACAGAATGTTCAATAATACATTAAATTTGAAATAGTATATGGCTGTGGAAATTATCTAAAATCTGAACTTTAAAATAACTTCAGCAATAAGTTTTAAAATTCTAATTAATCCTGAATTGTACCCAATTTATTAAAATGCTTTTAAAATTTCAGAAATATAATCCCTGAGTTAGAGTTGGAAAGACAGTAGTGTTTTAAAAAAGAAATTTAAAAACTGCATTCACATATTTGTTTAAATAAAATAAAAGAAACTGAATATACACAAAGAAGTATAACATTTCAGTCAACACTGAAATTCTAAAAATCACAGCTTCCTGTTGTGAATGTGTGGTGGTGTGGAATTTAGGAGAATGAAGTGTTATTTGATTAAATCCTCCACATAAAAAGTATACAAAGATAGCATGTCAAGTTATTGAGATTTTATACATATATTGATAGAAATTTTATACATATGAAAAATTTTTTAAAAAAATTACTCAACACACACACAACAGTAAATTATAACATCAAATACTTCCTCACTAAATTATATATATATTGACATAAATATAGTTAAGAGGAATATATAGTGAGCAAATATTATTCCTTCCTATCAAAAATGCCATTTCAAAATGAATAGCTGCTTCAATATATTAAGATGACAAAGATTTTGAAGTTCAAAATGTGTGTGTAATATATATATAGATTTTTTTTGGAAATAAATTATTTTATTATAGTTATACTGTGGTGAGGTAGTATGTTGGTCCAGAAATATTTATACCAAAATAAACAATTTTTATTTTATTTTTTAAAAACGATATGTTTTTAATACTTATATAAAGAACAAATTAAAATTCAGTATTCATTTTTTAAAAAAATAATAAATCTGCAACCCTTCTAAATTATTTTGAAGTACCTTCATAATATAAAAAGTATGAATATTTTTCAGAGCATCTTTTTCTATTATGATCTTATTTAAGTCAGGGCAGTTTTGTTATAAAAGCTGCTGAATTGTTTATGGTGCTAAATACTGGCTAAGTTGCAGCCTTAGTGCCAGGAAGAAAAAATGGGGAACTCTGACAGTTTTAAAAATTTGAACAATTATAACTTCAGGTTCTTATTAAAATATGCAGTTATATTTCCATCTACCTCTGAAATTGGCACATCCTATTGGACTAAGTGAAGGCATTTCTGGACAGTGTAGCATTGATAATTAAAAAAATATATACCATAAATTTGGGACTAAAACCGAGTAGTGAAAAGTTGAAGCAAGCACTGAACATTCGGAACAGTAACGGGAAATTTGGGATAATGTACAATCAAGTTCAAAGGAAATAATTAAAGGAATTAAACACGAGAAAGAAAAAATGTATTAATCCTTCTTTTTAACAACCCCCAAATTAAAAAAAAAAAAAGGAGGAAGAAAACTTATACATTTTTCTTCATTAAAGTAAAATTTTCAGGAAAAATCAATCTCATTTTTTAAAACAAATATTTAATTTGTATATCTCAATACATCAAATTCAAATTTTTATTTCAAGAAACTATAATTCAATGAAAGAAAACAGCCACTGTCATGTAATAATAATAATATATTCTTATTATTAGAAATCTTATTTTTTTAAAAAAAGAATTCTGTAAGAATTTTTTTTTTCAAAACCTGTATCAAAACCTTGCTTTTACTGGAATCTGGAATATGTGTTTCAAGCAAAATATACATTAAGGTATTTTGAAAATTTATCATTATTTTCCTGCCAGTAATAATTAATTTTGAAGTACTGAAAACTTATTTTAAAATGATCTCTACTCAATATAGCTAAAAAAAAAATAAATAATAATACTGTTTCATGAAATTTACTTTAAAATTTTTTAAAAATAAAAGTACATCAATACTACTGATGATTGAAATGATTATAATACTATGCTTTTTAATAATTTTTTAAAAAATTTTTCAGTTTTATACTACAGAATTTTAAGTTTAATCACACGTTTTAAGCATAGCTGAAATGTGAATCTTATTGTGAACAATGGTTATAATGAATTTTCAACAAAGTAAGAACAGAACTGAAAAATAAATTATACCCTTTATATATTAGCTAAATTACAATATAAACATAATTTTGGACTGTTTTTTAACTGAAAAATTATATGGAATTCAAGTCAATTTTTGTTTAGCATAAGCTGAAAATAATTTTAATTCTTAACAGTATTTAAAAGGCAATGCATCTAATTCCTACCATTTTATAACAGTCAATATGATATAGATAAATATAAAACACAATTTTCTTTCTTTATGAATAATATACATATATAATTATTATATTATATATCAATATTTTTCTAGTTATGTTTCTTAGAATCTGTTTTCTATCATTTAGCTTTGTGGGTAGTATAATTTTGTCTTATTATTTTTTTTCATTTTATTATACTATATATATATATATATATATATATATATAAGAATATTGCTCTAAATGAAAATATGATTTAATTTCAGCTGCAAAAGTTAAAAGGATTTTGTAACAATAATCCTCAAGTGTCTGTTTAGAAAAAATTTGCTAAACCTGATTCAAATGTTATAAGGATTAATAAAAATTTACTAAAAATTGCAAATAATCAAAAATATATCAATAAACTAAAATATTTTACTCTTCTATTTTAAGTCTACAATACAGTTACAGTTCTACATTTGTTTTTCCAGTTTCACTTAATATTTTTAAAAATTTAATCTTAATTCTTATTTTATAAACATACCATATTTCTAATGTGTGTGAACTTGTATACAACAAATAAACATACCATATTTCTAATGTGTGTGAACTTGTATACAACAAATAAACAATGAAAACATATTTATATCTTAAAATTCAAACAAAAATTGAAAAAACGTTGAAATTGTTCAGTAGTAAAGTTATAAACAATAAACGCACAATATTTATAATAGGTTATTAGATGCACACATACTGAAACACACACTCAACACAGCATATCCAAAAAATACAATACATTGCACTTTTTTTTTCTAATTATGTTGAAAGTAGCCAATAATTCATAGAGAGCCAAATATAGGAACCCCAAAACAGTGGAATTTGAATTCCAAGGCTGTAAAAAGTAGGAATATGAGCTGCCAACGAAATTGCGCATTACACGTCCGGCCTTGTTTGTTCCTTTTATCTATCGGACTTACACTACTACCAATGACAAGCAACATCTTTCCCTCTGATGGTGCCAAAGAGAAATGCCTGAGGCGAGAGCAACTCAAAAAGTGCTCTTTAATTTTATGCTATAATTTGTAGGTATCAGAGCTAAGTTTGTTGAACTTCACAGTAAATATTTTTTATCAATATACATATGTATCTAACAAAGGGCGAGAATTAAAATGTTACAGTCATCCAAAATCCTAACGACTTGAATGGTAGAATGGTGACGGAGTGCCTGTTTTCCGCAGGGGAACTTAACCTCCAATCGCTTGGGTTTTTGGGTACCTTTGGTTGGCTTATTTTTAAAATCTTATCCCAGTACTGTGTTAGAAAATTTTATTAATGAAAAGTTCTTAAAAGAGATTAAAATGAGAAAATATTAGGGGTGTGAAGAGAAAAAATTTACTTTTAATGTGTGTAAGAGATCCTAACGACTAGAGGTTGAAGCTGGGAAGAGCTAGGAACCCCGCTCAACGTCCCCAGCTATTCATTAATGTGTATGTATTGAGTATTATGGTCAAACATGTTCGCTTGAGAAATCGAAAAATATCTTAAAAGTGTATTCCAACCATGAAAAAAGTTTTATCAACGTTTTATTTGATAAAATTTTTAGTTTTTGTATTGAACAAGGCAGTTAAAATTGTTTTTTCCAAAACTTTTCATAGAACATTTGGTAAAATACTAGAAAAGTGTGCTGATTTATTTCATTCATTGATACGTGAATCAATCATTTCTTTTTTAACTTTTTCTTTCAAAAGAAGGGGGGGGGAGTATCTACTCGCCATGCTTCTGAGGAAAACGTGACAAAAAGGTCTTTATATCGAACTTATGCCAATACTGGTTCAATAAGAAGTATGCATTTTGGATGTTTCTCCCAGTATTGTAATTCAAAAGAAACATTCTGTTTATTTCAAGAAGGCATTTTGGAAACTGCATTTTCTTAGAAGAGTGGTGAGTGGATTTTTTCTTCTTCTTTTGAATGGAAAGAGGTAAGAAAGAAATGATTGAGATTAGTGTACAAATGAATGAAATAGATCAGGAGACTCTTCTAATATTTCACCTAATACATTGATTCATTTTTAAGATCCATCAGCTCTCGGAAGATTTTCAGTTTTAGTCACTTTAACTATCGATCTCGTCTTTTCATCTTAATTTTTATGCTTTTATATATATTTTTTTCTGAAAAAGATGTTTTTAACTTATATTTTATACATATCAAAAACTGGCATTTTTATGTAAAATTTATTTTTATTTTTTTTGTAATAATTTTTGATATTAAAGAAACCTCTAGAATAATGTGCATCACAATTTTAATGGATTATCCAATACTTAATTCTGTTTTTTTCTTTAGACAGTATACTATTTTTTATATTTGAATCTTTTTTAATTTTCTTCTATTTTAATCTTTGAATTTTTTTTTTTATATGTGAATCAATATTTAGCTAAGAGTACTTATAAAATAGAAGCCTTTCTTGTCGTAGAGGATGAAAATAATGCCATATAGCCTCCCAAAATGTAGGAATCTGACATGTTTTGTGCTCAGCTATATCACATCCTTAGATATGTAAAAAAAAAATATCCCCAAGGAAACTTGTCATACATAGAAACATATCAGAGATGATAAGAAAAGTTGCATCTTTTTCTCATAACTTTTGTTTGTTATATTTGGTACTTGCATATCATCGCAATCTATTGGTGACATTATATGAGACGAAGCACATGACTGCCAAATCAGTGCATACAACAAATGTGAAATTGAGGTTGGGAATTTGGCGAGTTATCTTGAAGGTTGGGGATTGTTGTGATAATATGCAAGTACCTGATATTCTTGACATCAAAGGTTTGTTTCAAAGGAAATTGGCTTTTTTAAAACTGGATTATGCTGCAATCCTTTTTATGAAAAGAGACTTCAATACTGATATATTATACTGTCGACCAATGATTTAAATTATGTATTTTACTTAATAAAAAAAACATCTCCAAAGCAAATTGTCTCAACAAATGCTTACATTGTTAATATTTTCATGTTTGAATGTGCATTAGAATGGCTTTCATTATTGAGGCTGTATGTTGTGGCATTTAGTGACGTGTTTTGATTTTACAAGATTTGTTAACAGTATAATACTTACCATAAAATCCGGCGTTTAAGGCACACCTATACTTTCAAGCTGCATTTTTTCATTTTGACGTATGTTCGCCAAATAACATGCAGCCCTTCTTTTATGAAGAAACCTGAAATGTACATGTGTAGTGCTCATATGTTTTGAAGTCATTTCTTCAAGGTATTAACCCAGACTTTTGAAAAAATAATACACTTCTAGAATTACAACACTTTAAGTTAATAAAATAAGTCATATTCTCAAAAATAAACAATATTTTGATATGTGTAGAAATCTAATTTGCTTTATGCTCATCTCTTTTTTTGTCTATTTTTAAAGCTATCATTTTTATACCCTACATATAACACAAAGCCATAAATTCCAATCGTATTTTTGGTGTTAACAGTGCTCATTATATGCTTGATTTTGTAGTAATTTCTTTTGGAGAATCACTGCAGTAGGATATTTGTGAAAAATGTTATGTAATATTCAAGCAAAACTCTCATGGGGTATGGTATGCCACTATTTTAATTTCTTTTAACTCTTTTAGAATAATTGGGTGGATCCTAGCAGGGCACATTTCTTGGCGGTAAAGTTTACAATATGGTAACCCTTCAAAATTTAAAGAATAGTAACCCTATTTAGACTGGAATTTTTTCGGTTTTTCCTGATGTGGGGCAGCGGTAATTTTTTTTCTGATGGGTCAACTTGAAGACGTATGAGATTTTTCTAGAAAGCTGAAATTGAAGGAATGAGTGGAATTTTTCTTAAATCAAACAACTGCTGAAAAAATGTTTGTTATAGAGAAAGGGAGATGCATTGACAAATTCAATGTGGATGGTGTTTTTTCTCACTATTGCATCTTAGAAGCAACGGTTTCTCTGTTTTCTTCTTGAAGCCATTATGAAAACCATGTTTTCTTTTTTGAAGCTCGACGAATGGATATTTTTTCTTTTGAATGAAAGATTTAAGAAAGAAATGCTTGCTTTGTGAATGAGTGAACGATTGAAAATATTTTGTTTGGTATGGATGTCTGAAATATGAAAATAATTTTTTTTTTAGAGACATGGAGATTGTTAGTTCATCAGCCTAAGGCATTAATTTTGGATTTTTCCCCCACTGTAGCAGTTTACAAGCGATACTTTTTCAGTTTTTCATGTTGAAGCTGTTTTAGAAACCATGTTTTGTTTCTGAATAAAAGGTAAGAAAATAATGATTATTTTTTTTGTATGAATGAAGGATTAATAGAATCTTGTAATGGATGCCCGAAATTTGCATTTAATTTTTTTATTTTATGTTTCCTATGTTGTTTGTTTTAGAAACCAGGTTTTCCCCTCCTGTTTTTGTCTCTGATGCCATTTTGAAAAACACAGTTTTTTACTTGGTGCCATTTGGTGAAAAACTTTTGTCGCCAAATACAGCAGTGTGCTGTGCTAGGACTTTACCCATTGGGTTAAAGTGTAGAATGGGGAGCCCTCGGCACACCCAATTTTTTCATAGCCAGAATCAGATGCCAAACTATCTATGTGTAACGATAGGTATTCCAAGAGTAATGAAGCAACGCAGAAAAAATGAAGAGCTGAATTAATTCTGAAATCTAGATAAACATTGCCAAATCCTAGGGTCTCCCTATTCTGCACTTTAGCCAGTTTTTATCTTAATTATTAATACTTGAATTCAATTAAAATGAATAATACTTATATATAAAATGGAAACAAATCTGTAATCTTGTTTCAGTTTGTCTTTCTATACTACTCAATAGAAAATAATTAAAATTTTATCATATATTAATGTGAGGAACTTAACATCCATGTGTTTTCCATCATGAAATATTGTATGTAATTAAAGAATTTATTTAGGTTTATTAAATTATTAACCAATTAAATGTGTATTGTTTTAGTCGATTTAAATGTATCATCTACCTTTTTTCTCATATTTTATCACGAGTCTTATCTAAAAAAATACATTTCTTTGGGGGCTTTAACTGTTTGCTAAACTTTGCATTGAACAATTTCACTATGTTTTTATTAACTCGCTTTCTTGTATGTCTGTCCGGGTGAAATTTTATAATTGTTTTAAACTTAACTTCCCAATGAGCAAGAGACTTGAAATTTGGACCAGAGTACAGAAGTGGATGAAAATATGAAAAAAGAAACATTGGAAATTAGCAACAAACAAAATTTTTCTTGAAAGGAGTTGCTGAAAAAAGGATGACATTTTCAAAGAATCCTAATTAATACAATTCTAGAATATTTTTTAATTCAATTTGATTTGTAAAATGCTCAAAAGTAATGATATTTATTTTATGAAAGACTCAATTTCTGAACGGTTTATTTACTTTTGTTTTCTCCTGACTAAAAATTTGCAAAACAAAACAATCCTGCTTTTAAAGAGTACCTTTTGGCAGAACTGTTAGGGGAAAAAATAGCAAAAAATATTTGAATTTTTTTTTTATCAAAAACATGCATTTAGGAAGTGAATCGGAATTTGCAACAAAATTTTGGAAATTAGATATTTATAGAAGTATGAGAAAACATTATATTTTTCTTTTTGCAAATAAATAACTTATGCTAGCAGCGTATCTGGTTCGTCAGTTGAATAGGCTGTTTCCTAAAGCTTTTATGCGGTCGAAAATTAATGTAACAGCACCAACATTTTTTCCAACCTATAAAGGGGCTCCATCAGTTGCAATCCATACAAGATTTTTCAAACTCTCTGACGACTTAGCGCTCAATTTATGCCAGCATCCTCAATATCTCTTCCGATGGTAGTACCTTTCAAACTCACAATTTCGAGTAGTTCTTCAATAATATTCATTTGACTATCGATATCTCTAATAGAAATAGCAAATTGAACAGTATCATTTACATATGACGTTTCATCCAAAGAAAGTGAGAAATATACGAAACTTGTTGTAATTGTGTTTAGTGATGCACAAATCTCACTCAAAATGTTTTCTATTCTTATTTCAACAGTTTGACGTGGCAGGCTAATTTGAGTAAAGATATTCAGTTTTTCTGGACAGATTTCTTCAATTGCGGCAATTAGACAGTCTTTGAAATAGTTACCGTTTGTAAAAGGTTTTATATTTTTAACAATAATGTGGGGTACTCGAACGCTAGCACTGACAATACCATTTGATTGGACAATTTGCTTATGAAATTGTATTGTTGAAATGCAAATTGTTCTTCAAAGATTGTAACTTAGCTTTCCGTTCTCCAGCAGTAAGTTTATCAATTTCTTCGTGTTTTTGTTCATAGTGTCATTTTAAATTGTATTACTTTACATTTGAAATTGAATGACGACAAATCAAACTTACAGCATTGTCTTTTACATGATTGAAAAAGTTAATTTTCCCATTGACTCAGAAACTGTCTATTTTCATCTTCAAGTTTTCTTTTCTTTTAAATTTTTCTTTCAGCCATGACGAATAAGTATCTAATAGGAATAAATACGATAATTATTGATATAATAAAAAAAAGTAAGTTTACCTTTTACCTGGATCACAATCACAACGAAGTTAAAAATCGACCAGATTGCACTTGTTGGCTGAAGATTATCTCCTAACCTACAAGGTTCTTATCTACTGTGGATTTGTTGCCATCTGACGTTATATAATATAACAACTCTCTGCATAATATCTTCACATTTTATGCTTGAGTTACAGAATGTCTGCATAAAATCTATTTAGATTTAGGTTTTCAAAATTTTATTTCAAATGCAAAAAGGCTATTAAGCAAAGAAGAACAGCAGTGTAATTATTACACTGCTCGACAAAAAAAAATTTTCCTACCCGTTGGTCAAATGTTTATTTTATCGTTAGTCAAAATTTTAACAATTCAACCGTCTATAGTCCAAATGTCTAAAATAATATAGACAGTTGAAACTTCAAATGGGCTGTGGGTTGGGCATGCCTGGGCTAGAGTTTTAATATGTTGTACTTAACTAGTGACATGTGCGAAATACATCATCGAACAGGTGACAAGTAATGGAAAAAACAACTGAAACAGCTATTACTCAAATCACAGTTATTGATTTTGCCTTATCTAAAAGAGCCATTAATTTTGTATCTTATTTGATGAATTTAATTCAGTTATTTTCCGTTCTTGAATCACGCTTTCAAACACACACGTAAGATTTAAGAAAAAAGGATTGAAAGTGTTTTCCATTTCTTTAATGTTCAATAATGGTAGGAGAATTTAAATAAATTTTCCTTCGTTTCCATTAAAAATTAACCAAAAATATTGGATATTACTAGTATATTATTCATTATTACTAATTTTTTTAGTAATGAAAATTCATTTATTTTATTGCAATTCAAACTTTACTTAATACCTGCATTAAAATTTTGGCCACATTAAAATTTTTATACAAAACATGAAATTACCTCACCTACATTTCACGACCCCCTTAAAGCTCGCCTGCATGGCTGGTGTTTTCCGTATTTTGTTCATTCCCAGAAAGGAAAACTTTTCGTTTTCTTAGAAGAAAAAATGCATGAAAATACATAGTAGTTTGCCAGAACCGTTGTATTATTAGATATTTGTCGTGTTAATCGATATTTTGTCTTAAGCGTTTTCACGTTAAACATATTTCACTGTAATTATTTATATTATTACACGTGTAAATATCGCTAATGTATACTATCTGAAGATGTACTGTAGTAGGAATTATGAAATATTTGGGGAGATTCATACGAATGATTTATCAGTAACAAGATTAACTTTTATTCTTAAAACTTATAGATTACCTGAAAAAAAGTACTTTATATTTTTTAAAATTTAATCACATAGTAATAACCTTAAGTTTTTACTCTTCTTAATTAAAAAAATGTTCTTGACAATGAATGTGTGTGTAAAATTGAAATCGGTTATATTGAGTAAAATAAGCATAAATTCTGTATAAAAGTATTATTATGTAATATAATTATTATTCGTCATTTTAAAATTCAGCCTTATATTTATTTTAGAAAATTCCATTAAAAGTTCGATTTTTTTAGAGGATTATTGAATTTTTATCAGTTCATTTTAACAGTCAAATTTTTCGGCATATATGTCTAACAATGTTCTCGTCATTTCCTTTCCATATTATTAATGTTAATTTTCAAGAAGCACTGCCTTTTCTTTTTTTCATGGCAGAATCCCATGTACTGTCTTTTGTTTTTTCAAGCGAAAACTTTTTTAGGAACTGAACTTTGGTTGAAACTTTTAAAATTGAGAAACTTTTTATAGGATTGATAGATTCTTTAGGGGGTTTTCTTCTTCAAGTTGATAAGAATTAAATATACACTGAGGTACCACTGAGTTAGGGATAGCAAGGGTTTTGCAGGCTGTGTAGCACTGCGCATCTTTCATGCGCAAGTGAGGGCCCTGTGGTAATTGCATATACAGTGCTTAATGTAGTTGTTCTAAATTAGTTGCTGGAATTGCCAGTATGAATAAACTGCCTGATTTAGACACCTTCGATCGCATACAAATCATAGGTGCGCAACACATGGACCATTCAATTTCCGAAATCGTCTGACAGCTGGGATTTTCAAGGTCAAGAATGTACCAATAATACATGGATGATGGACAAAAACTAGCAATCGGGCAAACTGCAAAGGTGAATTAGCTTTGACAGTGCATGATGAGAGACGGTTCAGTCCTATTGTACGTAGCCAGTGAAGCCAAACATTAGCTCAAATTACCACCCAGTTGAATAACGTTGCCAGTCGTACACTCAGTAAAAGGGCTGTGCAATGTTCACCGCACCATATGGATTTCGCGAGCCATTGGCCTACGAGAGTACCATTTCTCAACGCTCGCAATCGGGCTGCACGTCTTGCCTGGGCAAGAGAGCACAGAGACTTGAGTGTAGAGGAGTGGAAACGAGTAGAATGGAGTGATGAGTCTCGATTTCGACTACTTAATGCTGATGGGAGACTGAGAATAGGGTGTCAGGCTCATGAACCATGGATCCTACATACCAGGTTGGAACTGTACAAGGGCATGGTTGTTCAATCATAATCTGTGGTGTTTTTTCGTGGTATTTTAGGATCTGTGGTATGGCCGTGGGAGCCAAGTGATCAAGGTATCCGACTCCTGGTTGGCACGCCATGAGTTCGAACCCAGTACCACTGAAGACCCGCCGTGTGAGATGCATGTTAAATCTGCCGAGAGCTCAAACGTTCTCCCGTTGGTGTGGTGTGGTAGTTAGGAGAGGGGGTGCTGGCTCAGGGTCGACCTCGTCACTGGACACAATTGCGAGGTTCGTCGCCAAAAGCCCTTTTGTAGCTGAGCAGTGCGACATTAAAATTCTTTCACTCACTCTTTGGATCTATGCATGTACCAACCTCCCTCAATGCAATTCAACACGTAGAGCTGCTGGGTGATGACCTCCATCTGTTCATGCTGTTCTGTTATCTGCACGGTAATGTAGTTTTCCAGCAAGACAACTGTACCTCTCACAAGTCCCAATTGGCTACTGGCTGGTTGGATGAACATTCCTCTGACTTTTTTGTCATAAATTGGCCATCTAGAAGCCCAGACTTAAATTCTATTGAGCATCTTTGGGGTGTTCTGGAACAAGACGCAAAATGCGATCGCACAACACTAATGATCTTTTCTAAATCATGGACAACTTTAGCCAATATTTGGCTAGTCATTCCCATGAAATGTTTTCGGAAATTTGTTGAATCTTTGCCTCATTGTGTTGCAGATGATATCTAGGCCAGAGGAGGCCCAACTCGTTTCTAGTTCGATATCCCTAAGTCAGTGACACTTTTGTGTATTTCACTGCACTACATCCAATTGATTTTGCTCACATTGCTGGGGTATACAGCGTGAAACTCTATTTTAGCCATGTTTACAATGTTAATCAAAAAGGGAAAAAATAGTATATGAGATCACAGTATATTCAGTATTACAAAATAACTTTTGCAATTTTGAACAAAATCAAAGTTGCCAAGCGAATGGCTTATAATGATCATAGAAGCATAGCAAGGTTGTGTGCCTGAAAAGTTACCTCGAAACAGATTTGCATCCAAATTTGAATTTTATCACTTGTTCTGACTGTTTTGCACTGTTAAAAACATTATTTTATATTATGATTAAAAAAAAGTAAGTTCTTTTAACATGTAATTATAACATGTAAATATATCTTTAAAATTACAATATTAAAATGTATGACACTTTTTACAAATTGCTATGCATTTGCTTTATTTTAAATTTCAAAACAAGATAGAGCTATTTTTCAAGCAGTTTGGTACATTTTATATCTTACTTAATCCTGTGAAGTTTAAGTAAAGCAAAGTGCAAATGGAAGTTGATTGTTTTTTTTAAGGGGCAGGGCAAATGAAATAATAGAATTAAAAGTAGGAATTATTATATACCTCTGCACTGGGATTATTTGAGTCTTTCAAATGTAGCATGATATACTGTAAAATCTATGCATAAAAGATTGTTTTTAAGTAAGTATTTGCATTGGAAAATTTAAAATGCTAATGAATGTTTTGAATGGTATATCATAGTACAACAAAGAATGTCGAAAGAGGTATTGTTTCTCTGAAAATTGGAAAGTGTGATGTTGTATTCTTAACTATATATTATATTTTCTCTATGTTTTTTCATAATTTCAATATTAAAACTGAAGACTATTTTTATTTTCAGAGGAATAGAAGAATTATGACAAGTGTAGAATTCCATAATTGAACCAACACAAGGAAGAAAATCAGAGGCTTAGAAAAAATTCAAGATGTCTGTGAGAAAAATTTTTTAGAGAAAAGATGAACTACATAAATATGTGGCTATCTAGTTTAGCTATCTGAACTATCATTAGCTATAGAAAAAAATCACTGAAAACATTCTACATAAAAATTGTCATAATATTTTCATTTGAATGATGCTGACTCCCGAACAGTTTGTATAGTCTCTTATTGAAAAGCAATTTAGTCGTGTGAATTTTGAAAGAAATTTCGAATTTAAAAAGCCTTATAAGGTCTTAAGATACCCAATTAGAGAAAAGATTTCTATGCAGTTTCAATTGTCTTCGACTTGTATGCTAAAAACATTTGGTGATGAGCCACATAGTTTTAAACAAAAGTATAACTTTTTCAAGGGTTGTTACTTCTTACCATACATTCACCAGTTACAAAAGGACAGCTTGCTATTTATCGTTCACTGGAAGAGTTCTGTTTTATGGAGCATGAGTTGGTCCTTAAGTCTTAGTCTGGCACTAAGGAAATGTGCAATGCAGGTATTGTAACACACCTTTATGGTTTCGTTTATATTGAAATAGAGAATGCAATTTTTGTTCAAATAATTTCAGCTAACTGAACTGAAAATGGTTTGAGGATACTTTATCTAAAAAAATGACTGCATGAAAACCAAATTTCATTTTGTACATTAATTTAAAATACTAGATTTCAGTATTTCATTCGACTCATAAAAAATATTATATAAATATAAACAGCTTTCCACAAAAAGGATGCACCCTCTTCACGCCAATTAAAATTAAATAAGGATTTACGTAATCTCACCTTAGATTTCTAAATTTTATAAACTTACAAGATGGCTATCTCTTCAAATAATATCTTAAAACATCGCTTGAGTAATCTGCTAAATGTAAAGTCTAAAGTTTGTCAAAAAGGCAACAAGGATTTCAGTCACAGTGGTCTTTCAAGTTCACATTTACGTATCTATACCCAGAAAAAGCCTCATGTTTGTGAAGTTTGCAACAAGGCTTACTGTCAAAGTAGTGACTTAATAGAACATATACGTATTCATACTAAGGAAAATCCACACGTTTGTGAAATATGCAACAAAGCTTTCGCTAAAAGGCGTTCGTTGAAGAAACATTTGCATATCCATACCGAGGAAAAGCCTTATGTTTGTGAAATTTGCAACAAAGCTTTCTCTGAAAAGGGTTCCTTAAAGAAGCATTTACTTATTCATACCAAGGAAAAGCCTCATGTTTGTGAAACATGCAATAAGGCTTTCTCTGAAAGTGGTTCTTTAAAGACACATTTACTTATTCATACCAAGGAAAAGCCTCATGTTTGTGAAATATGCAACAAGTCTTTCTCTCAAAGGGGTAATTTAAAAAGACATTTACGTATTCATACCGAGGAAAAGCCCAATGTTTGTGAAATATGCAATAAGGCTTTCTCTGAAAGTGGTTCCTTAAAGAGACATTTACTTATTCATACCAAGGAAAAGTCTCATGTTTGTGAAACATGCAATAAGGCTTTCTCTGAAAGTGGTTCTTTAAAGATGCATTTACTTATTCATACCAAGGAAAAGCCCCATGTTTGTGAAATATGCAACAAGGCTTTCTCTCAAAAGGGTAATTTAAAAACTCATTTACGTAGTCATACCAAGGGAAAGATTCATGTTTGGTGAAATAAGCAATAAGTGCTTTTTTAAAAGTGATTCCTTAAAGAAACATTTACGTTTTCATACCAAGGAAAAGCCTCATGTTTGTGAAATATGCAATAAGGCTTCGCATGAAGTGGTGATTTATGTATACATTTCATATTCATACCAATCAAAAGCCCCATGTTTGTAATGTCATGTATTTGAAAAGAATTTCTTTAAATGTACATTTACCTATACATATATATATCAAAGAAAAACTATCATTTCTCTTAAGAATACCATGTCTTTTATATATGCTTCGTACCAGTAGCGAACACAGGAATTTTTCAAGGGGGCGTCCAGGATCGGAAGTCCACCATTCTTGTATCATGCTCTAATACGCTTCAACATATTCTTTTGATTTTAATGACTTTCGGGGGGGGGGGACAGTGAAAAATTAATTGTTGAGTGAATAGTTAGCATTAATTATTAAAATTACTTTTTTATATAACAAATATTTTATCAAATCTATCGTACTGTATAGGTAGGATTATAATCAATCGAAAAAAAATCAAGGTCTTTGGGGGTCTGAACCCGAGCACCCTCCCCTTGAGTGCGTCACTGCTGCTTGCTAATTGATCAGATTAATAAAGTGTGATAATATTTGCACATTCGTATCATTTAAGAAAAGTGAAATATCCACAACATATCGCTTTGTATCGAGAAGTTGTGTTATATAAAAATACATTTATTTATCCATATACCTAGGAAAATCTTTATGCATGTGCATTTTCTGAAAATGCTTTCTCTCCAATTTTTTACTTGAAACACATTTGCGCATATTCATGCACATAAACATATTGAATTGTTTATTTTTTTTTAAGTAAACTGAAAATTTTCAGTAATTTTTCGTACTCAAAGAATTAACGTGAAAATTAATTTTCACATTTGCTATTATAATAGTTGAAGGAATGTTATAATTTTGAGCCACTTGACTCAACATAAGTGAAATAATACATAGATATGAAGTAAAAGACATGTAACATACTTTAGCCATTTTTTTAATTGAAAGATGGCAGGTTTTAATTTTTAATACCTTTGTGTTGTATTCTTTTATAACAGCTGTGGCCAACCAAATAATCTCCCAGGCCTCTTTGAAAAAGCATTATAATCCCGCCAACTGCACATCCGTATACAGTGGACCTCAAAAGTGTTCGTACATTTGCAACTTCCTATAAAATTTAAAGTTTTCGACTAATAAAAATTAGTATATTGGAATTGTAATTTTTCTGTGATATCTGCAATTTGTTCTTAATGGAATGACATAATTAATTTTTTAAAAATAGAATAACTATTATTTTTAAAAATTATAATAATCAAAAAGTTACTAAAAATTACGCCACAAAAGTCTTTGTACACTTAACAGATATCTCAATATAGTTTTAAATATTGTATTTCTTTCTTAATTTAGTACTCAGTAGGATATCTTTTAGTGTCCACAAACACTTTTAAACGTCTTGCTATAGATTTAATCAGTTTTTTGTAATTTCTGCATCGATTTTTCTCCATGCTTCTGGGATTGTTTTTACTTCACAACATGTGTATATATGTCATGCTTTCTTTTCTTTTTAAATAAAATTCTCACCAAATATATTCTACTGGGCTAAATAAACTGATTGAGGAGGTGTTTTCAGAATTTTGGGACAGTTATAGAGACACCAGCGGCTCACTTTGAGAGCAGTGCACTTGACATCATTACCCTTTTAAAAAATGAAGTCGTCTCCAATATCCAAATTTTGGGTGGATAATCTAAAATTTCTCTTTTCAATATTTTAAATAGAGCTCATGATTCTCCATACCATCGGTGGCCGCTGTAGCCAAGTGGTCTAGGCATCGGATCATGAGTTCGATCCCAGTACCACTAAAGATCCACCGTGTAGGGGCGATGCACGTTAAATCTGTCGAGTGCTCAAACGTCCTCCCATTGGTGTGGTGCGGTAGTTAGGAGAGGGGGTGCTAGCTCAGGTGTCGTCTGCGTCACTTGACCATGGTTCAAAATTACGCGGACCGTCGCCAAAAGCCCGCGTGTTGCTAAAGCAGTGCGACGTTAATATTCACTCACTCTCAATACCATCGAAAATTGTCAAATTACCTAATCCTGAAGCTGATTTCCACCCCCACGCAAGAACGCCTCCCCCTCTATGCTTCAGTATGTAGGTGTAGGAGTTCTTGTTTCACGTAAATTCATGGGATTAAATATCTCATTTTTTCATTAAGAAACTAATATATGCCCATCAGAACAAAAAATGTTGAAATTTCTGTAATCTCAATAAATTTCCTGTCAATTTTGAATTTTCTGAAACCTAACCCCAAGAAACTAGTTGGATTAATGAACTATGGAGGTGTAAGTGTTCTTGCGAGGGAGTGTAAATCGGGCTCTAAATTAGGTAATTTGTTATTTTTTGATGATATTGTGAATCATAAGCTCTATTTAAATATTTTAAATAGAAATTTTAGACTATCCGCCCAAAATTTGCATATTGGAGACGACTTCATTTTTTAACAGGATAAGGACGCCAAGCGCACTGCTCTCAATGTGCGCCGCTGGTGTCTCTGTAACTGTCCCAAAATTCTGAAAACATATTCGATTTAGAATTTGATTTTTTTTTAAAGGAAAATATGACATATATACACATAATGTGAAGTAAAAACAATAATCGCAGAAATATGAAGAAAACTCGATGCAGAAATTACAAAAAAAATGATTAAATCTATACCAAGACGTTTAAAAGTTGTTGTGGCCACTAAAAGATATACTACTGAGTACTAAATTTAGAAATACAATATTTAAAACTATGTGGAGATTTTTGTTTGTGGCGTAATTTTTCAGTAGATTTTTGATTATTAATTTTTAAAAATAATAGTTATTGTATATTAGCACAAGCGACGAATTTAGCGGACTAGTAAATTCTAATCTAAAATTAGTTTTCACTTTCGAATTCCAGTCTGTTGAAAGAAAATTGATTCAATGAAAAGTCCAAGTTCAATTTGATATTATTGGATATGTTTTTCAAAGCTGAAGAATATTTCAATATGAATAGAATAGTTCAGATGTAATAGCATAGTTCACACAAGACAGTATATTTACATCTTAAGAAAGATACATGAACTGACTGTTGTCACAAGACCACTTAATATAAGCGGCTCACTGAAACCTTACGGCTTTTACTATTCAACATACCGCCCCTCTTGAAACGTCAGAAGAGTTTCAAAAAAGGAGAGGTTATGAAATATACAACAATGAAATTCAGATAATAATATGATAAAATAATTAAGTTAAAGTTCAAATTTCTTGAGAGTTAGGAAAAAGATAAATCTTGTTTACATTTCTAGTTAATTATCCATATTTGATATTTGTTCTCACAACACGTTCCTTTTGATCAGGTCCGAAAAATCGTTTATTAATTCGGCCAAGAGTCCAGTTAAATGGAGCAGTTTGTTCTTTTTGGACAATAACCATATCACCTATTTGAAGATTTGGCTTAGTTCTCCACCACTTGGATCTAGGTTGAAGTCTAGGTAAATACCCCGTGGACCAGCGATCCCAGAAGTACTGACGTAGTCTGAATCAGGTTCCATCTTTCAGGAAGACCTTGAGGGCTGACATGGCTTTGCAAACATGAATAGGACCTCCAACTATAAGAAGTGGGCTGGAGTCAATGCGTTGAAGTCAGTCGGATCTGGAGGGAGGTCTTCAGTTAAGACAAGTCTATCTGTATCAATAGGGTAGAACATTCTTCAAAATTAAGAAGTACAGAGTTGGTTGCCTTTATGAGTAATTGTTTGGCTCTTTTGATGGCGGACTCCCACAAATCTCCAAAGTTTGGGGTATATGGAGGAATGAAAGACCACTGAATTCTCCTTTGAGAGAAAGAAAATTTTGTACTTGCTGACACAACTGCACGAGCTTTCTCAGGTGACTGGAAGCGCCTTTAAAATTGGATCCATCCTACGTAAAGCAGCTAGAAATGCAGCAATCGATAAATCCGAAACAAGTTCAAGATGTACAGCTCTGGTTATGTGTGTGATTCCTTTATATTAACGTCACTACAATTCCCTTTTTCGAAAAAAAAAAATATCTTCCAGATCTTACTAATGTCAAACAGGTTTCAGTTCTCTTTCTACAGCACGGTGTTACAGTGGCCTTTTTGAGTGTAGAACTATTTTCCCCCAGACTCTCCCCTCAGATATAAGATTTATCTTCAAGTTTCTATTCATGACATATCAAATAAGAATACATTTGGACGTATAACTGAATTATTTAAAAAGTTATAACATTTCATATCACAACTCTATAAAATGACACTTGTTGGAACTAGTAAGGAAAAAAAATGAAGGTTAAATTTAAAATTAATTTCACTTCATTTTTGAACATTTCAAAGATGAAATGTATGAAAATTAAAGAATTAAGTCCTGTTTGATATTTTACAGGTCCTAGATTTTTTTGAGATACCATGTCAAAAAAAAAAAAAAACTGAAATTAGAGTTATAAATAATTAAGATAGGATTTTAAAAAGAAATTAGCGTACGTACACCTCAATGTTATAACAGATGTAAAAATCAAGTAATAAAAATAGAAGATGAAAAATACTGATAAAAATATTGAATCTATCTACTTAATGTATTTAGATGCTAATAGTTTATATGTTTGGGCTATTTCTGAATAATTAACATATTTTGGTTTTAAATTATTGAAAAAAATTTATAGAAAATGTAACTAAAATACCAGATAATTCTATAACGAAATGCATATTAGAAGTTTATTTAAAATATCCAAAAAATTATGATTCCCATTCGAATAGTTCTTAAAGTAGAGTTCCTAAAGCAAGTTCATTAGTTTCTAAAAGTACATCTGAACAAAGTAAATCATTAATAAAATTATATATATATCATAATAAATAGTATTCATTATAAAAGTTTAAAACGGTATTTGAAAATAGGAATTAAGTTATAAAAGTACATCCAGTGTTTTAGAGTTTAAATAGAAAGACCGATTAAATAGAAATATATAGAACAAAACACTCAAAGACTATAAATGATTCTAAAAAGAAAAAAAAATTCTAACTTAATGAATAATTTTATATTAGTCTAAGAATATATTACGTAAAGATTTATTTTGTAATTATGAAAAAATTTGAAAATTAATAACCGTGGGAATCCAATTTTAAAGAAGGAACTATATTTATTGAAAATTTGGTAGTTTTCTCAACCTGTATAGAAACCAAAAGTGATCATAGTTGAAAAATGATTCATAAAACAAAAGAATATTATGATATTTAACCTCCAGTTATTGGCCTCCTTGTAGAGGGGCTGATGCACGTTAAATGTGTCGCGGCTCAAACATCCTCCCATTGGTGTGGGATGGAAATTAAGACAAGGGGGTGCTAGGTAAGGTGTCTTCCTCATCCTTTGGGCATGGTTCAAAATTATTAGGTACGACGCCAAAAATCCTCTTGTAGCTGAATAGGGGTTGACGTTAATATTCACTGTCTCTCCAGTTATTAGAGGTATTCAACTGTTTGTGTGTGTGTAATTCTATGAACGGTTTTAGAATATCTCCATAAAGCTAATAATATGTTGTACAATACTAGTATTCAGTGGCGCACACAAGGGGGTTGTCCTGGGGGTCTGGACACTCCCCAAAGCCCTTGAGATTTTTTTCTTAAAACTCCGGCTCGACGGACCAAAAAATGTAATGTTCTGATTATCAAATGTTCGTGAACGCTGGTTCGAGTTTATCAAGAATGATGTTACTATTTGGACTGTATATTGTTTACTTACGAGACGGTGCTATTCGCACGCTGTTCCAAGATGGAAGCTACAACAACAACTGGTGCGGAGGGTTACATCAAAAACATTGGCGGAGGTGCTCAGTCGTTGGATGGCATGCGCGACAAAAAATAGATACAATTACGCAGACTGAACACTATCTATCTATGTGGGTCTATCTTCTTACGAACCGTACGACGCAGAAAGTCGCGGAAGGTACCAAAAGAACGGAAATTTTACGGGGAAGCCGTATTGCCCATTTATATTCCGATATTGTAATTAGTTGAAAAGATATTAATTAAAAACCTTAAAACGCCTAATTGTTTTACGCCTGCCGGTTGTTTACTTGGCAGAACTTCCGTTCTGTTTCGGCCGAGCGGTGATCTGACGTTTTCGACCATCTTAAAATTGCCATCCGATATATACTTTTAAAATCAGACAAAAAATAAATACAGAATTGGAAAGATCATTTATTTCGCCACGATACGGTATAATTTTTTTTGTAAAATAACGATATTTTCTGTTTTTTTTCGAATTTTTTAAAAAGTGTTAAAATTGATGCATTTTTATGAAAATTATTTCTAAATCGTTGGGTATGAATTTGTTTTCGTGTTATTAAATTGATATTCTACACTAATTAACTTCAAGCCTTTCTCTTTTAGGTCCATTCATTTAAAAAATAAAATGACCAAAACTTTTTTTTCTGCGATTTTTTAAAAATTACTCGAAATTTTTACTCAATATTGAATAACTTCGTTATTTATTAAAATTATTGCACGAAACATTTTTTCCGTGTGTAAAGCAATATTTTCCGTGACATATACGAAGATTGAAAAAAGTGCTTTAAAATTACGGATTTTAAAAAACATTTTGTGATTTTCGTAAGCTGCTGTTTTTCTGAGAAATAACTTACACAGTAGTTTTTGTACATTTTTTATTTCAAAGTACGTTATTTTTGCAAATAGTTTGTGAAGTTTGAGAGCATTAACTTAAAAATTATGCCCTAATAATGAAGGTAATGATTTTTAAAATAATTAAAAATACGCTATTTTACATTTAGCCAAACATTGGCGTCGAAAATTAGCTTTGCGCCAATCATTAAAATAGTAGTGAAATTTTGTAATTTTAAAAATTTCTACTTCTGTCTTTTTTCCACATACAACTATTTTTAAAAAAGCTACATTTTCGTTTCCGGGGCCAAAAAAATTGCAACGAAAGAATTGAAATGTGAGTGAGGGATTTTTAAAGTCACACTGTTCACCTACTCCAGAGTTTTTTGGCGACGGACTTCGAAATTTTCAACCATGGTCAAGTAACGAGGACGACCCCTGAGCTTTCCCCCAATTCTCCTAATTACCACACCACGCCAAACAAGAACAAATTTTGAAAAAGGGAGTTTTTATGACATAGTTAAAGAAATCCTTCACACCGCGCGTATACACACACACATAAGTGCCATCGTCCTGAAAGAAACAGGAAATTCCCATGGGGATAAAGTTATTCCCTCGGTAAAAGCCTGTGAAACGCTGGGCTAAGCGCAGAGGAGAGAATCAAAGTAATTTCGAAAAATAAAATTGGAAGTGTTGATTTTGTGAAGAGAAGGGAAAACGTTATACGAGAAAGCCATGATACGCACTCACGGACCATGCACTCACATCGTACGCGTCACACGCACACAAAAGTGCTGACGTCAGAAAGAAGGAAGAAAATTTAAAAATTCAAAAAGATAATTAATATTATGACTACAGTTTTATTCCTTAGGTGGGTTTGGTCGATACTCTTTTGTGGTCACACATAAGCGGTTTTTCCCCCCTCCTCTTCCACAAACGTTTCCTGCCTTTTTTTTCTCACCCTCTTTTTTTTTATTCTTAATCTCTAAACCCTATTTATATTTCACAATATTTTGCAGCTTCCTGGTTTAACTCTTGGTTAACAATATTAGTATACTTTCAGGTTAATTTCTTGTTTTTTTTTATTATTTTATTTATTCATTTTTTTAGCAAAAAATGATATTTCCAATAAAATCTAATAATCTATCTCTCTCCCTCCTTTTTTCTCTTTTTATTTATTTATTTATTTTTCACTACTGCTATCTTCTTTTATGCTTCTTTAAAAAAAAATGGGGGAAGAGATCCCGAAAAAAGTAATCCTCCTTCGGATGAATCATTTTCTTTTTCTGAAAACTGAACCAAATGGCGGGAAAATATCAACAGGAAGCGGTGTCATCAACTGAAAATTTGATTCCAAAGAAACTTTTTTTTAACGTAATTATTTATGCTTCCTGTTTTTTGTTTTTTTGTTGTTTTTTTTTGTCTTTATGGTGCATTTGTTTTGTATAATTTTATTATTTCTTTTGTATTTGTAAAAAAGTTGGAATTGTTTAAAATGTAAACTTTGATTTTTTTTTACAATAAAAACTGGACGTGAGGGGGGGGGGTTGTTTCCCGAGGGATCGGTTGTAGCTCTAAACCCTCTTCGGGTGAGCTCGGTTCCTCTGGGCATTCATCATCATCATCAACTACAGTTTTATTGAAATGCGGTTGTCACAGACAAAAAAAAGACATCAAAATTTATTTTAAATACACTTAATTGAATTACAGTAGAAAATTATAAAGTAGAAAATACTCCTTCATTGTTGGGCGAGCTGGCTTTTCAAAGGAAGTGCATTCGTGAGATTTTGGAATTTGATGGAGACTGTTTTAAAATATCTGGAAGAAAACAATGAGAACAACCCAGTGAGTGTTTGATACTCAAGAATGCAGATTGACTTTGGGATTTAGCTTTGCTTACCAATACAATGAGGCATTTAAATAATTTAAATTTATGACTACAATGAAAAGAGTATACTTTTCCTACCCTAATTGATCATATATCTTCTTTTCTTCTCGATTTAGGAGATAAAGATTAACAATTTCACTTTAATGCACGAACTATCTATCAAAGCTAATAATGCCTCGAGTTACGATAGTTTTAAAAGTTTAATATCCATTTTGCAATATTCATTCAGTGCTAGGTTTGATGACTTTCAAGACGATAGTAAAAAAATGTTGATATTTTCATACATTTTTTGCCATAATTTCTCGGTAAAACGTTTATTGTTACCCACCTGAAACCCAAATCGGAAATATTGATCTACAGCTCCATACTACATCAAAAAGCAAAAATATAAGGAACTTATTTGAACTGTAAAGAATCCGAATTATGTTGAATTTTGAAAATTTGTACGAGCAAGCAATTTCCAAATTTACTCGATTTGGCTGTCAGATGTTGTTGTAAGTTTGGATCAATATGTTTTTGAACAAATGTTTTTTGTTATGAATATAATAAAATCAAAATATAACCCAAAATTTACTGATATACACCTAAAAAACAACATAATTTTGTTATCATCTCCGAATACTAATCTTAATATTAATGAGTGGGTTAAATAAAAAAGACTACAAATTCAACAGCCACGTTAAAAAAAGTACTGACTGTTCAGTAATTATTTAGAACTAGATGTCTCAAGTTACTTATTTTTTTTATAGCTAACCTTATTAATTTGTGAACCTGTAAAAAGTTAATTAACTATAAAACTTAAGTTTGTACTTTTGTCTTATTTATTATATTATCTTTGAATTCCACTCTTAGATTTACATAAAAATGCACTATATGCATAAAAATTCCATAATAAGCCTACAAGTAACATTTTTTCATCTTTTGTTATTGTTTTGTTTGTTGGAAATGTTACAAGTGACCCGCCTAATTTTTAATCATATAGTGGCACTCTTCCCAAAAAGGTTGGTCACCCCTGCGTTAGACATATGGTTCTGCCTCTCCCTCTTCAAGAAAAAACACAGATACCTTCTCTTTACCATTGTCCAAGATTACGTGAAGTCTAAGTAAAGAACATTCCCCTTCCCCCTCTTTTCCTGCGGGATGGGGGGGATACAGTGTTTATGAGCAAAATTACAAGCCGAAAAGGCTATGAGCTCTTCGGGTGTTTACAATAAAAGTGTCGAAATTTACAATGCTTTCCAGCGTTTTATATTTCTTTCGGAAAGTTTAAAAGCTTTGTAATAACAACCCATTTAGGAGATCGGCTTTGCGAAAACGGAAAATTAAATTTATAATTTTTAAAACATTTTTTGGGTTATTTTTTAGTTAAAGTAAAATTTTAATTTTTTTTGCGTACTTTAATTGTTGATTATATATTAACTTTATTTTCATATTTTGAAGAAAAATAATTTAAACTTGGATCCTTAATGGGTTAATGATAGTTCAAATGGTTAGTTTGAATTTGGTGTGAAAGCTTTTAAAGAGAAGTGTTATCTCAGGTGTCGTTCTTGTCATCAACCTGTGGTTAAAAATTAAGTCTTTGCGTTGCTTCTAAATGTGATAAATATAACCTTTCAATCAATTATTAAAAATGCAACCTATGTATCGATTGAGTAAGATTAATAAGATTTGATAACATTATAGGAATCTTGTTCTGAAGCTTTAAACTTTTGTTGGGTTATCTTGGTCCCTCTTAGGTAAGAAAAAAATAACAGCATTCTCATTCCAATTTACAAATAGAAGAAAAACATTATTTATTTTCTTATAACTTAGGCCAATCTTACCACTATGTGTTAATAAACATATTACATTTTCTATCAAGTAGATCAAGATTTCACCTTTTGCATGGCTTTATCAGGAATTCCATGATTTGAATACAACACTATGGTATTTATTGATTCGAAATGTTCACTTTTATGAAAATGAAAAGTAGAGTTTCAATTCTTTTATACATATATATACGTATAAAAGAATATATATATATATATATATATATATATATATATATATATATATATATATATATATAATGGGCAGTAGTGTACACAGATTATATTTTTAAAAAAAAACATAGATGAAAACACCAAGACTTGATCTTCATGCTAAAATTAAAAATTTATTCGTCTTTGGGTGGGGTTTGCACCCTATCCTTCTGTACTCCTCTTATAATGGGATTTCTGATTAGAAGTATAATTAGGTTGTCTGATTATTCAAATATAAAAAAGGGATAAAAATCTGTTACTCTCTCTCTCTCCCTCTTCCATGTTTTTATTTTTCTTCCATTAAACAAAATAGAACTTCTTCACACACACACATTTATTAATCGAACACTAATCATTTACCATTTGTTACAGAGAAACGCATTAAAAATGTACGAAAAAAAGTATCAGTATATGTTTTTATGCAACTGCCAGTAATCACTTATATATAATTCATAGTATTTTACAAAAGATAGAAAATAAAAATTTAAGCATAAGCTTTATTTATAGTTTAGTTTTTAATAGCTAAAAATTTTGTAGTAAATTTAATTCTAAAAATAAAAAGGAAATAAATTATTGGACAAATTAGTTTAAAATGTGAATAAATAAGTCTTTCACACATAAAAAAATCACCTAATTACATAACAGAAATTAAGATAATATTTTCACATTTTAAACTAACACTTACATGAACAGATTTAATTAAAGTACTTTCATGTACAAAATGTGCATTATTATACCAATATATATTACAAAAAACATCAATTTTCTCTGCTTGTAATTAACTCCTTTATATCAAACATAAGAATAAAACTCGAAATATATAATTCATTTTCAAAGTATTATTAATCACAGTAAATGGATTATTAAAAAATTATATAACAATCTTTTTTTATTTGTAATTAAGTTTCTCATTTACTAAGCTCAAAGATATATTTCTTCTGCAAAATTAAATTCACTAAAAATTTTGATTTAGGTGAATGGAAAAAAAACCAGATTTTTATTTGTACAGTGAAAATTAGATACGTAAGGGAATTTCACTATTATACTCAAGACATGGAAGAAAAAACTGCCTGAAAAACAATCTCCCAAATGGAGAAAAATCTTTTGTTTCAATGAACCACTAGTGCATAGAAACATGCTATAACGCCAAACCAGGCAACCCAGAACAAAGACGGCATTGCATATCTACCAATGACAAGCAACCTCTTTTCCTTTGACCGTGCCGAAAAGGAACACCCAAGTCGTGAGTAACTCAAAAAGTTCTCTCTATTTAACGTCATGCCTTTTTGAGTTGCTGTTCACTTCAGTTCAGTACAGTGATAGCATTTGTTACCACAAGATTACTCAGCTTAATCATTTAATTATTGGCATAAATATGCATGTAAAATATGATATCCTGATGATTATATTTGATTTCAATATATTGCAATGTGTGTGTTGAAAAAAATAGCTCAAATGTTGTATTAATATAATATTAAGATATATTAATACATGTACATTATATTATAATGAGAAAGTTATTCTTAAAAGCTACTTTTAAAAAAACTACTTGATAAGTTGACATATTACTTAATTCCTTTAAAAAAATAATAGAATTTAAATCCAGTTGAATTAATTTACATGTTATATAAAAATTTAGGTTATTTTTCTTATATTTTATGCTTAAATTTTTTTAACGCAAAGCAAAAAAGTAGATATTTTAATGAAAGTTACAAAATCCAATATATTTGGCTTTTTCAGTCTTATTTATTTTTTATACTATAAACTATTTTTCATTTTCTAAATTAATTGCAGATTAAACTGAGGTTTGGAAGATAATCATGAGATATATTCACAAAAATAAATAATATTTAGGACAACAGATTTCGCTAGCATTGTATTCAAAAAAAATTTCAAGGTGCAAAAGCGCTATCTCGATCCACTCCCGGTAGACTTATCTTTTTTTTCTATTAGGTGATGACGGTTGTTTACTAATTTTTATTATTTCTATCAAATATTTAAACATAGATTCCATCATTATTTGCATCGAATTCATTATGGCTGTAGTTTGTTTTTCGAGAGCTATTTGAAAATTTTCTACTATATTTTCTAATGTTTTCTCAAATTCTTGTATATTTGGTCCTGGGGCTGTTGTTTTTACTGCTGTAGTGTAATTTGCGGAGTGCGTTTCTTTAAACTTTCTTCGGGCTTCTAACAGAGTTAAATGTTTAGTACATTTGAATTCGAGAATTTTTTTTTCTTTTGTAGAGGGACAGTTAAAGGAGTTTGCCGGATGATCTCCTTTACAGTTTGGGCAATTTGAAGGAGTTGTACATTGTCCAGAATGGGATCCACCACAATTAATACATCGAACATCACTAGAACAAAAGCGCGATGAGTGCGTGAAACTATAACATTTGCTACATTGAAGGGGTTTATCTATGAATAATTGAGTTCTATGATTAAAAAACTAGAGTTTTACACATTCTGGTGTGTTAATCCTCAGAATAGTAACTAAGACAGGAGAGGCTTCTTGACGACTATTTGTCTTGATGAATCTACGGATTTCAACAATTTCAATATCATTTGAATTTTTTAATTCAGTTGGCACATCCGCCAGATGTACATTAGTTGGAATGTCAAAAAGTAGGAACAGCGAAGTGAACCATTCCCATATTATGTTGGCCTTTAGTGGAATATTTAAAATTTGTTCAATAGATGTTATCTGAACAGCGCATATTGGATCCGGGGTGTTTATTTTTATTTTTCCGCTTCGAGTGAAATACATATGCGTTATTTTATCATGCCTTGGTATTTTGCTTTTTAATTTAGCATGTAATAAGTACACATTTTCGATTTAGGAATGTTTCCAGTTTTTCCTGTGTGTTCAAATAAAATTGTAATTTCATTAAAGCTTTTATTGTCAATTCTCAGCATTAATTCTTGGGTAGTTTTGGTAGATTTGAAGTATTTAAAGTCTGTAGGTTTCTTAATGTTGTCCGTCATTTTTACTTCATCAGATTCCGTAATCCGGAATGTGGAGTGACTCAGCTTGAGTCCCCTTCAAGCAACAAAAATGAAGAAAAAGAAATAGGTTAACTTACCAAAATCCAGAAAAGAAAGGAAATAAATAAATAAAACCTCTTTCTTAGAGGTGTACCAAAATATAATAATACACTGTGTAAGAAAACACCGAAAACTCAGGTCAGAGGCAACAATCTCAAGATTTTGAAATACACGTCCTTCCTCAAACCCGGTCACCTAATTGTTTTCATCACTTACATGTACAAGTTCAATCTGATATAAGTACGAATTCATTTCACTTGTAAATGTACATTAATATCACCATAAATAGATATTATGGACTAGTTCTACCGTGTAAACCACGTTTTCTTTGTAAAAACACGATTGATGGATTTTTTTCTGAATAAAAGGTAAGAAAATAATGATTGTATTTTTTTTTTTTGTATGAACGAAGGATTAATAGAATCTTGTAATGGATGCCCGAAATTTGCATTTAATTTTTAATTTTATGTTTCCTATGTTGTCCGTTTAGGAAACCAGGTTTCCCCCTCCTGTTTTTGTCTCTGATGCCATTTTGAAAAACACGGTTTTTTACTTGGCGCCATTTGGTGAAAAATACAGCAGTATGCTGTGCTAGGACTTTACCCATTGTCAAATGCAGTTATCCTTATTATTGTTTCCAAACAAGCATAGAAAACGATTTTCAACTGTTGGCTGTGTATGAGGGTCTTTATTTGAAAAACTAGTTTAAGACTATAATAGATAATTACCACAAAATCTCATTGGAGATAAAATAGCTAATGCGTACATATGACACAAAGATTTCACAGGTTTGAAGTCTGTTTATGGTTAAAGTGTAGAATAGGGAGCCCTCGGCACACCCAATTTTTTCATAACCGGAATCAGACGCCAAACTATCTATGTGTAACGATAGGTATTCCAAGAGTAATGAAGCAACGCAGAAAAAATGAAGAGCTGAATTAATTCTGGCATCTAGATAAACATTGCCAAATCCTAGGGTCTCCCTATTCTGCAACTCAGCCAGTTTTTATCTTAATTATTAATACTTGAATTCAATTAAAATGAATAATACTTATATATATATAATGGAAACATCTGTAACCGCGTTTCAGTTTGTCTTTCTATACTACTCAATAGAAAATAATTAAAATTTTATCATATATTAATGTGAGGAACTTAACATCCATGTGTTTTCCATCATGAAATATTGTATGTAATTAAAGAATTTATTTAGGTTTATTAAATGATTAACCAATTAAATATATATTGTTTTAGTCTCTATTTAAATGTATCATCTACCTTTTTTCTCATATTTTATCACGAGTCTTATCTAAAAAAATTAATTTCTTTGGGGGGCTTTAACTGTTTGCTAAACTTTGCATTAAACAATTTTACGATGTTTTTATTAACTCGCTTTCTTGTATGTATGTCCAGGTGAAATTTTATAATTGTTTTAAACTAACTTCCCAATTAAAAAGAGACTTGAAATTTGGACCAGAGTACAGAAGTGGATGACAATGCATGAAAATGTGAAAAAAGAAACGTTTTAGTCTATTATTAAAACATGGTACATTAAAAATGTTTTTAACATTACCTTTTTTTTAAAAAATTATTTCATTAGTGTTAAAAGCAGGCATAAGCAATAATACATATTGACTTTATTCATTTATTTTCATTTTAAATTTATTTGTATATATAAGTGTCAGCATATATAAGAGATTTATATTTAAAGTCAAGAGAAAAATAATTAGCTGAATTTTATTGTGTTTAAATTGGAATTTACTACACTTATTCTCGATTGACTTCTGCTTTGTTGGATTCTTTTGAAATATCATTTTATGTTTCTGATTTCTGACATCATTCAATAATGTTTTTGAAAAAATGTATGACTTTCAAAGAAGAAAAATATTAAATGTTGATAAGTGCACTTTAACTCTGAGTAAATCAAATAGTTTTCATCCATCGCTAGGTAAAGAAATATGAACTGTCCTTATTCAAATTAAAAATTTACGTTCAGAAAGTATCAGATTATGTAAGGTTCTTGAAAATTGGAACTTTTTTTTTACTGGGGCATGATTAAATTTTTGTTTTACAAAGGGCACAAGCAAATAAAAATTATATTTTAAAGTGAACAAAGTCAAAACTCTCTGAAAATTAAAATGGAGTCAGTGGTTTCATTTGGTTAGAATGCTGATGAATAAGGTTCAAATTAATTTAACAATGAATTTATTACAATAAATCTGAATGGTATGAATTTTCTTCAGTATATAATGTACCAATGCATAATTGGAGTATGCATTTGAATTGTGAGGAATTATTAAATTTACACAATATTGTAATAACTCACTCTTATGCTTTAAGACAAAATTGTGTAAATAATTGCAAAATATATATTAAACTCTCTCCCTTTTTTTTCTTGCACAATATATATATGTATATATTTATTAAATATATATATATATATATATATATATATTAGTACTATCAATTTTATTATACTGTGTATTTTTTTCATTTTATGATACGATATATATATAATCATAATTTCTCTACAAGAGAGAGATGAATTAACATGATTAATACTTAAATGAATTGCAATTGCAAGAAAACCAGACAACAGAATTTAAAAGGAGATATGAAACAATTGAAATAACAGAGTAAAATATAAAAGAATGGATGCTACAGTATTATCAACATTGCTGACTTAGGACAGCTTGTATACAAAAAAATTCTTCTTAAGAAAATTTCTCTGTATAAAAGTGGGGTTGAACATGTTTTTTGGCCACCCAACCTTCCCCCTTTCTGTTAATAATACCGAGCATAAACCAATAGGAAATAATGGATGAGAAATCTAAATCCATTATGAGAAAAAGGTAACTTACCTAACTGGTTTCTATTAAGAACAAAGTCTTAATAATTTATCTTACAATCTTTATTTACTATAATTTAATTTTTTCTTAATCTTAAGCTTCCAGAATATAGTATCAAGTAAATATACATTACTAGAGTTAGGGGATAAAAATTTTCTATAAATGTAATACTATTAAATTTTGTTCAGAAAGATTTTTTTGAAACATAAGTTTTTTTTATGTATCAAAGTTTGCCAAACTTTAGACATATCTTGTATTCAGTGGCGTAACGTACACCCTCACACTTCCGGGGGGGACAGTGCTTAAGGAGGCCCAAAGCCTGACTGACTCTAAGTATATATGGTTTTACAATCCTTTGTAAGATCTGGCTTGGGGCCCAAAACCTGACTTTACGGGGGAGGGGGGGGGCTCTAATGTTCTCCGCTATGCCGCTTCTTGCATTCTATATCTTTGTTTTTATAATATGAATTACTTAAGTTTAAGAATTATGCTACAGAAACTAATAAAAAAATTCATTATTTTGAAATGCGTTTGCTTTAAATTATATTTATTATTAGTTAGAGTTTTCGTTACATCTTATGTTTTTTGTCAGATGTAACATACAATGCAATAATAGTGTTTATTAATTAGGGGTGGAATTTTTCTTTGTGTACCATTGGTTAGTGTAATAATAAATCTAACTATTTGATTGTAGCTGATTATTGTTAAAATAAAAAAGCTTTACAGACTGTTGAACATTTTAAAAAAATCCAGAGTTATAAAGTTCAGCATTATAAACACAATTTCAAATTGCATGAAAACAATAACATAACTAGCAATATGCTTGTGCTTTAGAGGTTTAAATTGTTTTCAAATAAATAAAATGTCTAATTATTTGATAAATACTTTGCACAATAACAATCAAAATATTAGGATATTTTGCAAATCTATTGAGTTTTACTCTTATTATAAGTGTTACATATACTCTTATTATTCTTGTTTTATAGCAAAATCTAAGATTAATTAGCAGAATTTTGGTGAGTCACTTTAAATAAAATTGTCCTTTTACAGTACAGATTATTTTTTTATTGGTTATTTTGAGAATATACATCTTTGCAATTGGAGTTTAAAATATGGATTGTTGTTTGTTGGAAGAAAGATAAAAAAAATGAATACTAAGTTGAAGTAGATCTTTTACATTTAGAGATACAGTGTAGAAAAGATGCATAAAATTGGCTCAAAAATCCTTTTTAGTGGAGAAAAATGTGTTGCTCTAAAATTAATCCTAGAAATATTAGTAGGAAATGTTTAGTTTTATGCATTTTTTTAATAAAATTTTCAACATTTTGCAATTTAGGTTTTAATAGCATTATTATTAGAAATCAATCTAAAACCTGTACCATTTATTCATAATTTCTCTAAGAATTTTAATTTTTTGTACGATTGGGGAATCTCCTATGATAATATGTTTATAAAGTTCATTTATTAATTCAGAGTAATTAGGACAGTTAAAATGTTATTAACTTGCAAAACATTATTTTAATTGTAAAAATATGTGTATCATTTTGAAAAATAGATCTACATATTTTTTATAAAATTAAAAAATTTTTGATATTAACACATTTCTAATTTGGAGTTGTTGGACATTTTTGTTCAATATTTTAGTAAAATGAGTATGTTGTGAGCTTTATTCATGAAAAGAATGGTACAGTATTCAGTAGAACATTTATATATACAGGGTGTCCAACCTTAATGTGACCCAATAGCTAATTCCTGAACCGTTCGGTTTAGATATGCACTTCCAATTTGAAAAATGTTTTAAAAAAGGTAAAGCATGTTTTTACATGCTTTTCGAACCAAAAAACCCGTTTACAAAAAAATTACAAAAATTAAATTTTTATACGGTTCCCCGGTCCTATCACTTATATTTAGAAAAAGATGCAGTACACAAAAACAAAGTAAACACAAAAAGTTTCATTTTGTCAGGATAAAAACTGACCGAGTTATGCCTACACAAATTTGAAGCATCGGTGTCGCTCAGAAAAGGGGGTCGTATATAAATAGAGTTAAGAACACAGTAATTCACTATCTACAGAAAGGGCACAAAAAAAACCCATCATAGATTGATAATTTCTATTGCTGTATGGCAAACAATAAAAATTAAATTAAAGAAATACAACTTGTACCGAAAAGATTAAAACACCTTGCTTTCACAAATAGCAGCAAAATAATACAGGATTTGCCGTTCAAATTATAGCATAATGTGGAATGATTCGCCAATCATGAATCAGGGGTTTTATTATATTAGAATGACCAAATTAACTTAAATAATGGTGAAGGCACGAGACAGGGAATACGTCTATTGCAACTCCCAGTTTTATACAAGCGCTGAACAGCACGAGCAATTGTGCAATAAGATGGATGTCTTTGAGTGAGAAATTTAAGGGCATAAAATCTTGCCGCCTCTCTCTTATTTCGATTACACTGTCCTTAAAACAGTACCATTTCGCAGTATTCTTTATTTGTATACATCTCGTTCTCCCCTACTAGAATTCGTAATATTAGAATACGACTGTATGCAATTGAAAGCGACTACACAACAGATTTTTAACGTTCGTCATGATCAGGAAAAACGCAGCAAATCAGACAGAAACCCTAGCATATAAGTCTATTTTTTGGAACTCCTTTTAAAATGTTTTCTTCGTCCAAAATATTTTATTTTTTCCACGTTTTACACGTACACAGAATAAATTTTATTTCTTAAGTACTCAATTATTGTATTATTAAAGCATGCTTTTAAATTTTAAAACGATTTACATAAGAGTGACGTGCAAGAGCGAAAGTTTCCTAGCAGGGTTCCAACTAGTTTCACTTTGGAGACGGCCCCTTACTAGCTCCTTGAAAATAGCCAAGAAAATGCATATAAAGTATGATTTTCAAAGTTCCATAACTCGGACAGTTTTTATCGTAATAGAATGAAACTTTTTGGGTTTACTCTGTTTTTGTGTACTGCATCTTTTTCTAAATATAAGTGATAGGACCTTGGGACCGTATAAAAAATTAATTTTTGTAATTTTTTTCTAAATGGGTTTTTTTTATTCGGAAAAGCACGTAAAAACATTCCTTACCTGTTTTAAAACATTTTTCAAATTGCAAGTGCATATCTAAACCGAACGGTTCGGGAATTAGCTATTGGGTCACATTAAGGCTGGACACCCTGTATATATAATTCATAAATTATTGATATCCAAGTACTAGCATTAAGCGATCGATTGCATTGAAAAACATTCTTATAACTCTCACTTTTTGATTTAAAAAGGACAGGACTTGAATTTCCAAAATAAAACAGAATCATTCTTTAACCTCCTGTAATCCCATCCCCCAAAGTTGATTTCTACAAAGCCTATTTGTAGCAGATCTCTGTTCAAATTTGAAGTCTAAATCAAGTTCAAAAACGGAAATTTTTGTATCAAAAAACCTCGCACCCCCTTTGAGAGTCGATTTCCGATTGACCTGTTCATAGTGGATTTCAATTCAACAAAAAAAAAAATAAAAAATGCATACCAAATTTTATTACTGTATATCTAGTAGTTCGGTGCTCCAGGCTTCTTCCACTAAATATTATTAAAAAATATATTTTTAAGTTTACAAAAAATACTAATTGAGCCATGGCATTCTTATCACGACCAGTACCCGTTTTTAGGAGCGCTCCTTTTCCGGTTTCGCACGTATAAGCATATAAATGGCTATTTGATATGTGTATATATACATATATACGTACATTGAAATACTTTTAACGCGAAAACCCTTAAGACAAAATATCGATTAACATGACATAATACAGCGGTCCAAGCAAACTATTATGCATTTTCATGCGTTTTGTTCTCTTAACACGAAAAGATTTTCCTTTTGAGAATAAACAAAATACGGAAGACAGCCGAAGTTTGAGAAAGTCCCTGTATTATTGAGCTTTCCTACTATATCATTGGAAGAACTTGTTGCAGTAGATGATGACAATGTGTGTACAGCCCCAATTATGGTAAACAAAGACATTTTGGAGTTTGTTCAAAGTTCAAAAAATATCATTGATGCAGATTCAGACGACGAAAATGAAATGAATAATGCAGCTCCTGTTCCTACGTCATCGATATGCGAAACATTATAAAAAGTGTGCGCAGTTATTAAGACACAGATTGCAATGGTGAAATTAATAACAAAATGGACGGCATCGAATAATTTGTAGACAGTTTGATGCTAAAACAGAAAATGCAAAAAAAAAATATCAGATTATTTTCTAAAAACTCAATAAAAGTTTTTTCTTTTTCAAAAAAGATTTAAAATTTTGTATTAAATTTCATTTAGTTCTAGTGAGAATTTTTTGTTTCACTGATTTTTATGAAATACATGCATATACAGGTATACATTCTATGTAGATAAAATAAACTCTAAAAAACGTAATTTTGTTGATACGTTATATTTTTTGCAATATTTTATAACGCGAAATTCTTTTAACACAAAAAATATTTCAGCCCCTTCAATTTCTTGCTAAGCGATTTTCACTGTATATATAATAAATCATTTGTTTGTTGCTGGACTCTTTTAAAACAAAAGTTTAAAGAGTCCTTTTATTACTTGAGCGATTTTAATAAATTTATCTTTACATTCTTTTTACCTGTTTACACTTAACAATATTTATTTTCTATACAAGAATAAATTACATACAATTTATTTAATAAACGTATAATATTTATATAAATATGTATATTCTATAATATATTTATATATTAAAAAACTAAATTTAGTTAATTGTTTTTAACAATTAGAGGGGCTTCTTTTATTAACAGTTATAACAGTTTATTCGGACGTTTTATGTTGCTATTTAATCTGGTGAATGTGTTAAGATTTGTCAATAATAATATTCATGGAATTGGAAAATGGCACGTTGTCATCACATTCTCAATGAAAAATGTAGCATTCCTTAATTTAAAGGCGTCATTTTTATGTAAAATGGGAAAAAAGAAAATTCGTATAGTTAATTTTTTTTCCTACCTAAGTATTTATACCAAGAAATGCTAGAAGGAATTTCATTAATACTAATTTAAAAGCAAAAGAAAAGTAAGGCCTTTCTCTACACATATTGCGTATACATTTTTGAGGAAGAATCTGCCTTTTGCCTACATTATTTTCTGACATGAAATTCGAATAAATTTAAAAAGGCTTAACTTATGTATTGGTTTAATTAAGTAAATTCATTATATTGAAAAACATTCTATTTATTATTTGATTTATAATTGCTATAAACCCCTGTTCTAAAAGAATACCATACAAATTAATTTTATAAAAAATTAAACTTGCCAACTCATGTGAAAAAACCCACTAGAGTTCTTTTACTTCACGTCCATGTAGCATGTCAACTATGTCGAGTCAAATAACTAAAACTTATAACATTTCTTCAACTAATATTTGCAAATGTAAAAAATAATTTTCAAATGATGCCTTTGAGTGAAAACTTTCTGAAAATTTTAAAAATTATAAGACAAAGACTTTTTAGAAGAAAATAATTAAAATTGAATTTTTAAAAATATATATATATATAAGCTACTAAAGATATTTAAGAGCGTTTTCGAAATTTCACAAATCTGCTTTATCCAACAGATGGCGTTGTTTGCAACTCGGATGACGTCATAAAGATAACTTTCGTTTTCTGGAAACCTATCGTTACTGTAGCAACGGGGTGTGGTTTAGAAATGATTGACAGATGTAGTCGGTATGAGAGCGCATGCGCTCTTTGGAGAACCAGATCGAAGAGAGGAAAAACGTGTCAGCAAACGGGGAGGGGGGTGAGGAAAGAATGGGAAAGAGTTTTCTACAAAATAGTTTCAACGTTTGAATAAGGTTCTGTCACTGCCGCACAAAATTGGGTGCGGAGACATTTTTTTTTTTTTGAAAGCCGTGCCAGTGGATAGGTATCAAAATGTGCATTGCACTTCTAAGTATATATAGTTCTGGAATCTACTCAAAAATACATTTTTCTGCAGAAATGATGAGGCTAATCAGTCTAGATTTGTCGGAAAACATAGGATATATTTGGTTAATTTGGGTATAATTATTATGTGAGTTTTTCCCATTCATATGGAAAATAATTGAGTGTAATGCACTTGATATTTTGTCACATGAATTACTGTATTTCAGGGCAGGCCTTTGAGTACAACATTTTTGAGGTAATTCTATTGTAGAATTTTACTGTTTCCTAGTTTCGGATGACATTTATCCCTTTTTGTGGAAATTGGTATTGTAGCTTAGAAATCATGTAATTAATTTCAACTTTTCTATAAAATCATCGTTATAAGGCTCCGGATTTTTAGGAAGAAAACGTTCAAATTATCTCTTGACAAATACGTCTACATTGTCTTAGCTATCATAAACAATGCCCATAAGATTAAGAAGGGAAACGAAATATGGGTGGGGGTTTTAATTTTTCGACAAAGGAATTTGGTAGATCTTTATTTGAAATTTAGAAAAAGTATTTTTTTTTCTTCGAGTTTTAGGGGATATTTGTTTTATTTATCTTTGTTACCTTTATTTATTTATCGATCTAATTCTCTTTGTTTGATAGAAATATGCGAAATTTTAATAAGTTTCTTTCTGCTCATATCTCTTAGATACAAATTGTATTTGAAATTGTCATAGAAGGATGCTTATTATGGAAATAAAGTTTCGATTTGAATCTTTAAAAAGAAATGTCATTTTTCTTAGAAAATATTAACTAGAGCACTTTTTTGTCGGTCCTTTTTTAACAGCATTCCATTTCTTGTTTTACAAATTAATGCTATTTCCAATCAAGGGCATAGTTACCGCATATCAATGATACGGGGCCCCAAGCTTTGAGGGCGGGCACCCAAACGTGTAAGCAAAAAATCGCAGGGGTGGCCTTAGAGAGTGCGCTCAAAGATGATACAGGGTCCACTCAGAACCAGCTCCGCCAGTGATTTCAATACTCATGAAAATGTGACACAAATTTCACAGCCTTCAATTAAATTATTACATTCATTGAATTTTCAAGCTAAGCTTCCTTTTTTTTATTTCCTACGTGCAACGTTTTCAGAATATTTATTGTGTATAGTCTGCGTTTGTACTCTCATAATGTTATTTTTAGTGTCGCCAATTATAAGCGGAGATAAAATCGGTGCATATTTGTGATCGGCTCTTTTCTTTTGAATTTTTACTGCTTTGAGCTCTTTTTCTAGTGGAACGATTGCGATGCTTAAATTCCCCAGAGGAGCGGTGTGGAGAACAGTAGTGCGCTTTTGAAATCTGATGTTACCTATCAATTCTTTCATGAAATTATCTTCATAAGACTCAGGATTTACAGAGGAAGTTCTTCAGTGAATTCACAAGCATGTTTATGATTGTTACCTTGGATATCAAAAATAAAGTCCATCGGGCTAAGAAGAGGGAAGGGGTTTTAAATTTTTTGAAGAAAAATTTAGTATATCTTCAGTTGGGACTTGAGGGGAAATATAATTTCCGAAGTTTTATTTTTGTAGAGAGAAGTAGTGGAGGGAGACGATATATATATATATATATATATATATATACATATATATATATATACGTGTATATGTGAATATATATATATATACACTCTGGTGTGCAAAAATTAAGGACGAGGCGGTTTTTTCAATATAACTTTGTATAAAAGCATTCCAAATCAACACATTTAATACCGTAAGATCCTCAATACGTAAGGACATGAGTAATGTAAGCAACACTTACTAAAAGAGAAATCAGAGGGATAAAAAGAAGCTTTATTGAAAAAGTAGCATGGAGCGCAATGCGACTGAAGGCCGAAACATCTCTGTGATGGGTGTCCATCAAGAAATATCCGGTCTTTAGTAGGGGATATGAACTCCCCTGACTGCTAGGAAGGTTTCACAGCGTCTGCCCATGCTGAGAATGAGGGTGTCAATGAGTTGTTGAGGCATTGCTGCCCATTCGTCTTGCAGCGCCAATCGAAGCTCTGGAATCGTTACTGGTGGTAAGGTACGAGCTGCCAAGCGTCTGCCTAGAAAATCCCATACATGCTCGATGGGATTGGGATCCAGGAATCGTGCCGGCCAATCCATACGTTCAATATCCTCACTCTCTAAAAGCTGTTCGGCAGCTACTGTGCGATGCCATGGTGCATTGTCGTCCATGAAGAGGAACTGCGGACCCATAGCGCCTCTAAAAAGACGCACAAATGGAAGAAGAATCTCGTTACAATAAAGGGTCCCGTTGACTGAACCTGCGTCGAAGACGTGAAGGTCTGTACGACTACCAAGCATGATGCC
>BMAO01022774.1:0-111059 GCA_019973975.1 Trichonephila clavata
TATCAAAAAATCAGTTATATAATGATATTGAGCAATTTATTTACAAAATTGCTATTAAATATAGTATGCCTATAGAGGCATTCACAGAGTTTAAATGTAACATTACACAACAGATTAATAAATATAACTTTAGTACAGATAATAATATCTTTTTAATGATATTAAAATCAGATTAAAAATTACAAATAAATTTATTATAGTTTATATTGATAAAGTGCTGGAAATTTTGCCTTCATTTGTAAATACTATTATAGTTTAATGCTCAACAAACATTTTGAAAATAATACAGTTTTTATTAGATCATTCAATTTCTGATAGAGAAATAAATAATCGAATTTTGGCTTTTCATAAACAATTAAAAATACAAATTAATAATAATTTTAAATTTCCACATGTATTTCTTACTCCTAAATTTTCATAAAATCCAGTAAAGTTTAGAACAGTTACTAATGGTTTTAATACATATATCAGCAAATCAGGCAAAATTCTACATGAAATGTTACAAGATACAATAAATAATCTAAAAACTTCAGCCAATCTTAAAATAGTACAGAACTTATTGCACAAATTAAAGATAAAAAGATATTTTTCAGTATTTAGTTTAGATTTTGAAGATCTTTTTAATCAATTAATATTGATGATATGATAAAAACACTAGTAAAATTATATAAAGATAATTTGTTTAAAAATGTCAAATATGATAGATTTGGTTCTCTACTCAGGTTAGTTCTAAAAGAGAATTAGTTTATCATAATGGTAATTATTATCAACAGATTAAGGGTCTACCACAAGGTGGCCCAGCTAGCAACTGTCTGCTAATTTATATTTACATTATTTTGAAAATAGTTTCACAGACAACTTAGAATTTTACTTTTTTCGTTATATAGATGATATAATCATTTTTGGCAAGCAAGACAACTTTTATACCTAATATTAATTTTTTATCCACAATATCTTAATTTAATACAGACAAATAGTAACAGTTAGAAGCAAATTTTCTTGATATAGTAATTAAATTAAAAGATTATAAAATAGTTACTAATATTTATGATAAACGAGAAGACTTTAATTTCAATATTATAAAAGTACCGCATTGGGAGAGTAATGTGCATGTATCTATATTCAGAAATATTATTCTTAATTACACACTACGCAATAAATTTCTAGTTTCTAATAAATCAGAAAAAATAAAAAATTATAAACATTTTACTAAATATTGTTTAATTCAAAACTACCCAATTAATTTTATTAATAGATATTTAAATAATGATATTCTAAATAGTAAGGATTAAATTTCCATAAATTTAAAAGGTTTATATTATAGATTTATTATTCTTCCTAGATAGTTTTAAATACCCCAGTTTCTAGTTTTAGATAAAAATACTTTTTTAGAATTTATTATAACTTTTAAACCATATTAAGAGTCTCTAAGATAATTTGTAGTATGTTTACATTTCTTATTTTATTATTTCTATTCTTTTCATACTTTTGCTAAGTGCTATTTTTCAGCCTTTGTTTTGTTTTGAAATTGTATTTGGGTCCAGAATCTGGCAATAACTTGTTTATTGTACTCAGATTTAGCGCGGGCTCTGCATTTCAGTATGCAATTTTTGGGTAAGTTACCTTTCCTTATAATGGATTTAGATTTCTATCCATTATTTCCAATTGGTATTTGCTTGTATTATTAACAAAAAAAGGGAAGGTTGGCTGGCCAAAAAACATGTTCAACCCCTTTTTTATACAGAAAGATTTTTTTAAAGAAAATTTTATGTATACTAGCTGTCCTAAGTCAGCAATGTTTGATAATACTGAAGCATCCATTCTTTTATATTTTACTGTGTTATTTCAATTTTCATATCTCCTTCTAAATTCTGTTGTCTTGTTATCTAGCAATTGATATTCTTTTAAGTATTAAACATGTTGAATCATCTCTCTTGTAGAGAAATTTTGATTATATATATAATTCGGTATGTGACTACCAGTCATGTCCCAAACCACCTCAAATCGGTTATATCCTTGAGGTAGTGTGACGGATTGACTTTTATTATAATGTATCAGTAGGTCAGTTGTGAGCATTTCAGTGAGGCAGCTGATGGTAAAATTTACGGTCCATGTACCACATGTTACTTTTGCTTGTTGAAATTTGGATTTTACTCCGAAAAAGCGTTCTAAAATAATCGATCTTAATGGACACACGTCTTTAATTTTGTTACACATAGCTACGGCGGTAAATGTGGGCAAATCAAGTTTTTCAAGAATTTTAAGGACATTTCAAAATTTCGGAACATCCTCACCAAAAAGGAAAGGAAAATGTGAATGCAAGCGGAAAACTTCTCGAATTTATAAAATTATAATAAGAGACAGAAAAATAAATCCAAGAAAGACAAGTGTAGGCTTTCGGATGGATTTATTGGATTATGCTGCTGAAGTGAGTATCTCAATTGTCAATTTCAAGGAAAGGGATGTTTTGTATCAGAAAATTTGCCGGAAACCGATGAATTTGACAGAGACTCTGATACGGATTAATGTATTTCTGATGAAGAAATGGAACAAAAATGAGAAAACACTATGTAACGCATGTGGAAATGCATTTGTTCCACGGAACATTTCGAGAACTTGCACAACTATTTGTTTTTTGAGTTCTAATTTTCAAATTTTTGAAATCCATAATTTTGTAACTTAATTTTTGAAATGATATAAAATCCCAATAAAAGATTATCTACCTTATAATGTTTCCTGTTCTGGTTTATCTGGTTGTACAACTAAATAAGCCATGTATCCACATGAGGATACAATGGGATTTTACCCTATACATAACTTGTGCCCACTAATGGTTACACGACATGCAAGGGCTTAATCAGGAGATGTTTGATGGATAAAGACAGAATAGAAGTTAGATGAATAAGAATTATTTTTTTCCTTTTTTTTTATACATTGAGCAAGAAATTTGAACGATTTAGTCAAAAAGTTTTAAGTGCTGTTGGACATCGGATGGAGATAGAATAATGAAGACCATCCCCCAAAGCATTGGCCAAAGAATATTGGAAAATATTTTTATCCTTCTTTTTTATTAACTATTTATTATTTATTTCGAGGAAAAGCTACGAAATTCACCCACGCCAGGGCCACCGTTTTTCCCACAGTCGCGCGTTGTTACGTGGTTTATTGAGTGAAAAGAGAGGCATGTTTTTGTTCAACCCGAAAATTGTTTACTTTCACATTAAAAAAAAAGAAAGAAAAGGATAAAATAGGAAAATGGAAATACAAAAATTAATTTTAGAGTTACAATATAATCATAAGCAAAATTATAACTTATCTGATGTGTGATATATCCTGAAATAGAATTGAACTAATAAACAGCATCACATTCAGTACATTGATAGCGAGATTCATGGTTAATATTTTTCCTTGCACGGTTAATATTTTTCTTTACACACGGTAAACAAAAATGAGAGCAAATGAAGGATAGAAAAGATCACACTCAAACCAAAAAACAAGAAAAACTGCTGAGCTATGAATTTAATCGCTCCTGGGATATACCCTTTCAAGTTCCTTCCCCGCCTTTTCTCTTAAATAAGAACATTCTTAGCAAACGTTGTCAATGTAATTTTATTATATTCCACAACCATGAGACTAATTTTAAACAAAGCAGCACAATGCAAAAGTCGTCCTTTGGAAGGACGAGTATACACGTCGGAGACACTAAACACACCTCAGCAGAACGTATATACTCGTCTTCGGCACTTGAAAGGTTAAGGAAGTTTTATTTTAAATTGAAGCCTGGCAATGCAATCAAAAATATTCAAACTTTTAAATTAGTTTTCTCGAATTTTGGTATATGACCCCTTGATTCCCCGAAGAGGAAGAGAGATTAATTAAGATAATTGCTACCTCTCTCTCTCTCTCAGCAAGAGCATTGGATCAGCTGGGAGGGAGGGTAGACATCTTAATGAAGAACAACATGTCCGATTTCTTCTTCCAGCACACTACCAAATTGCCTTCTCGAAAGAGCTTTCTTCTTTTTTTAAAAAAATATTTCTTTAAATAAAAGGAGGATGGTGAAAAGGATAAAAAGCAACGATTGTGTAAAATATCCGTTAACGTGGAGTGAAACTATGTACTGTAAGACTTTATAGGCTTATTAAGTATCATAGTCTGCATAAACTTATCTCGATACTCCAGGCCGGTGAAAGTGGTTAGTAATTACATAAAATGCAATTTAAAAGTATCATTTTTAAAAAGCGTCCTAAAGTCTGTAACGCATTATTTCATTTCATAAAGTATATGATTAAAACGAGATCTATCAGTTTTTTAGATCACAGGGGTTGTGTAATTTAAGATGTGGGCTTCGCCATCTTATTGCCGCTTTCTTTTCTAAATATTTTCTTGAATATTTATTTTTTAATTGTATGCATTTTCACATATTCTTTAAAGTGATATTTCATCGAAATAGAGAGGTAACATTTTGTTTTGATTGCTATTCTGAAACACCAGATAGATTTTTTTAAAACCAACTTTTGTTTCATTTCCATCATTTGTTCGTCGAATTTGTCCAAAGAAATAGAAAATTGCATACATCAAATAATTATATAGAAAGATTTTAAATCATGAACTATCCAAACCATGCAAGTCACTAAATTTCTACAATTACCTAGACATTTTTATGGTTAAAGTTTACTAAAAGATACATTTAAAGCTTTTGCAAATTAAAATCGCCGAAGCTCGATTGTTTTTCAAAAGTACAACAGAAAATCTTAAGCACATGATAAAAGCTCAAAGGAAAATTAGTAATATTCAAAAGAATAAATATTTATGAGTTGCTCTAGCATTTGTATGTGCATAACACTTAATTTTATTTTAAAAATATATTGAAATAGAGACATTAATAACTTAGTATCACCATTTAATAAAAAAATTAATTCAAAATCATGTACAAAATTAAAATATTGTATTTAGAGATATTAGATCCATAAAAAACCATTAATTATAATAACATTTTAAAAAATGTTAGCGATTATGTTAAAGTTTCTAAATAACTAAATGTTTAGCTTCGCAATATACATCCAAGAGAACGTGAAATGGTAAAATGAAAATAATAAAATTTCATTTGTATTGTAAAAGAAATTCAAAAACCTAAATATAAATTTAGGTAATAAATTATCTAACAAAAATAAAACTGCAAAACATAGCAATTTTTATAATGGAACGCTCATGACAAAATAAATCCTCGATTAAAAACTAAAAATAAAATATATATATATATATATATAGCATTTGTATTTATTTCCCTTCTACGTTAAAACATTTTATTATATGTTATCAATTCCAAATGCATAAAATTGCTTTAACTTGTTACCTAGATAAATTATATGATTTTGTGTACAGTAAAATCTTTGAAGCATATGGAATTTTTATGTGTTCTGTTTAGGCTTTAAGTATTTGTTTTAATTATACGATACATTTAAGTTATAATGAATGTTACCTTTTATATGCTTGTATTATAATGAGAAAATTTTGTTATACATATATCCACGCAAGTAAGATATGTTTTGTAAAAGAAGTACTGTGTGTGGAAAAGTCAGGCACAATATTTTTCTAAGAAAAAATGCAAGACGTGAATAATATTTTATCAAAACTAGTTATTTGCTGCGTTATAGAATATATATAGGTTTATTTTGTTCTTGTAATCTATTCATAATGTTTTATTTCAAAATGCATGAAATAATTATATTTAAAGTAACTCATATAAATAAAACAAATATATTTTTAAAACATAGCGGCATTTGCTAAGTATATTTATATGGCTTTGGTAAGTATATTTATCACCGCCCAATGTTGGCAATTAAAAAGTAGGACACATAATGCTTATTATTTATTTTCTTTCGTTTTACATTTATAAAATGAATTTTTTGTAAATACTTTTCAAACTGGAAAATAATTGTTTGTCATAGAATTTTTTATTCATAGTTTATGAATTGCAATATTATTTTCCATGAAATTTTAGAAATCATGGTGTAAAAGCATAGCTAGAGGTTTGCTTTGAAGTGCACTTTAGATTAGAAAAAAAACGCTCTTTTGTGGGTAGTGAACTGTTTCCTACAATGGCGGGAAGGACAGTCGAGAATTGGAAAACGTGATCTCGCATGCAGGATGTGGAAGAAGATGACTAGTTTTTTTTCAAGAATTTATGTTATATATAATTGTAATAGAGAGTTGTGATTGTAAGAAGTAATATAGTAAAATCTAGAAAATAGCAGTCATATTTTAAATCAGCTATTTTACGACCTCACAACGGAGATACACATAATGGAATATTGGAACTTGTACACACATCTCTCAATCTTTTTTGATGTGCCTTAGTAGAACACAAAAGACAGCGCTTGTACAAATTCCCTAAAATTGGAATTTGTTTATCCACTTTTTTTCAATCTCACTTCGTCTGGAACCATTTTTTCCCCGTTGTTCAAGAAGCTTATGCATCATCCTTTGCATTTTTGAATTTCCTGAAATCAATCGGCTTGTTAGCCGAAAACGAATACCTACTTGGTCCCGAGTGCCCCTATGTCTTGTACATAATTTTAACAAAGTAAAGGAACTGACGATTTACTGGTGAATAAGGAAGTGAACGATTCGATAACACCTTGTTTGATACCATCGTCCAGTTGCATAGTGTTCTCTAGATTGATTAAAGGGATCTATACCTCCCATAATCTCATTATATGTAGGGACAGCAGTAGGACATGATACCTGTTTTATCGATCCAACCGTGTTTCTTCTAAACTCAGTACCGTTATTGGTAACAGTGCATGCAAAGACTTGTAATTCTGTTTAATTTTTTGAAGTTATTAATAGATGACAGTACAAAGGAGAAACAGCGAAATAGCTTACTATGGATATTTAAAAAATACTCCAATTAGTGGTAAATATACTTACCACGACCTTAGAAAGAGGTAAAATAAATTCTTAGTACATTTGCTTTGAATTACACTTTAACATGGATAATTGATGAGAATGTATCACTACTATTCGTTACACATCCGATGATATTGTATCAATATATACTATATATAAAGAAATTATATATAGAGGTTCTTAGTGGGTTTCTGTTAAAAAAAAACATGATTAACAAATTTTTAGTCTATCGGATAGTAACAATGATGAGTCTGTTAGTCATTTTTCTCCCATATATTTAAATTAACTTTGATAAAAGTTACTATGAATCTAAGACAGGCTTTAAAGTTTTGAATAAAACTTTGATTATAGTAATGACTTTCGAATTAAGTCAAGAAAAAAAAGTAAGTTAGATTACTCAAAATGCTCGAAGTAACGGCACGTCTATTTATTATATGTTTAAGAAGCTAATAAATAACGAATTATTTGATGGAAATAAAAGGCTAAAATAGATTGTGGTTAGTTGTATTTATACAAAAAAATTCAACAAATCAAATTATCATGGAAGTTTTATTATACTAAATAATTACTCAATTTCTATTTCGAATTTTTGAATTAACAATTTTTTCCCGCGGATTTAATTGTATTTCTAACAAAGATGGTGATTAGCAGACTAAGTAGTGGGATAATTTCTGTTTTTCATGATTTAGCAAACACTGTAAAAACTGATTTCCCTTTTTCAAAGAATTTAAATAAATTCTTAACTCAAAGAAGACTTAGTTAGATGTATTACTCGCTATTAACTTGAAGGAAGAGGACCGTGGATTTTAATTATTTGCTTGTGTTTCCCGGCGAGCACATTGCTAAAATTCGAAGATGAACGTTCGAGAAAGAATTCAAATTAATCGAATAAAACGTGGATTACATTTTATTGTGAAATTGAGTTCAATGATTGTTTATATGTCCTCGTATTTTCCAGGAACATAGGGATGAAGAAAGGAATCATAATTCGTTTGGGGAAAGTCTTTTCTAAGTAAATAAAATTAGCATAGTTTATCTTGAAAATAAATTAAAATATTTTATAATCTCTGAATGTATTGAATGCTTTTCATTAAACGCAATTTCAATTTTTTTTAAAAATATTAAAAATGCATCTATATTTAAAGATATGTATTTTGAACTACGGTAAAAAGCACGTGAAATAGAATAAGAAAATAAAATTAGCTTTGCCGAGATCACAATAAAAAAAAATTCGCACTTTCAATTTAATGTCTTGATGAAATTGAGAGAATACGATCAAAGGATTTAGTTATAAATAGTAAACTAATAATAATGTTTCTTTTCATTTTTTAGAAGTAAAAATAACTTGATACATCATATTCCTCGCCAATACTTTCTTATAGTTTATTGGTATTATTTACATGCTGTAGGCAAATTGAGAACGACTACACGCAATAAAATTCATCACTTTTCTTGGGTATGATTTTAGAGTATTTTTTTCAGTCTTCCAAATTCAGAATATTTAGATACTCTGTATATTCAAGGGAATGTTCGAATTGTGTTTAGAAATTATTATTTAATTAACCCGTTAACGCCCAAATAATTTTAAAATCGAAATTTTTAAAAAATATTTTAAAATTACATTTCATATATCATAAATATAGTAATTATGTTGTATCCATTTTCCGTAATTAGCAGCTGAGATAATATGTGATCTATAAATAGATCACAGCTCGCTTAGGGTAGTAAAAGACCAAGTAACTTTCCTGTGGTTTTTATAATTAAAAAATTACAAATTTAGGGGTGGGGGACTTTTGTTAATTTTAAAACAACTAAGGAGATTTAAAATTGAAAATATTATTTTACTAATCTAAACTTACTTAGTTAAAATTTTATACAGCCAATTTGTAAAAATAAAATGTGATATAGTGGAAAACATTTCAGACAAAGGGTTACATTACATTTTGCATTTTTGAAACTGGCATCCTCTTTGGTTTTGTCTTTTTCCAATAACATGGACTTTTCTATCGAAACGCACAGAATCTATTACGTTTGATCTTGATGACATCATCTGATGTCTTCCAATGCCTTTCTTAGAATTTGTTCCTCGTTTGAGGTACGCAACGGCGATATATCTTCGGATGTCTTTTATACTTTTTATATTTCTTCCATGGATACACAAATTTCTACGTTACCTGACAGATCTTTTACCGATGGTGTAGTCATTTCATCATCATCAAAATACTCTTCGGCAGTTCCACATCAGGCGGTACAGCAATTACATCAGACTCTAATTCCTTAGAAAACATATATTCTAACGCTTCTTCAGCGGTGTAAAACACTTTACGCTTAGACATTCTGGAAGAAATTGTAATAACTTTAATCAGCTTATCAAAACAATTTATTATAAGGAAAATGAACTTGAATATTTTTACACTCGTTCCGAGATTGGGATCACAGTCTCTTTTACAGTAAGGTTCAGCTCGTCTCAAACATCCACTTTATCTTGAGAATCAAGTTAAGTCGACACCTTTTTATCGGTAGTAGGGGCCAAAGTCCTGCGGCTTCACTGGTCGTTTCTAATCGTGGATGCAGACGCAGTGGGTTTCTTGCTGTATATCGCTAGAGAGGCCTCTGAACGGTTCTCTCTTTGTATAGGTAATAGGGGCCAAAGTCATTCGGCTTCGCTGGTCGTCTCTAAACGTAGATGCAAACGCAGTGGGTTTCTCGCTGTATATCACCTGGGAGGCCTCTGAACGGTTCTCTCTCGCAAATTCTCACGCCATGCCTTTTAAAGTCCAGGTTGCTCCCCGGTTCTTCTTTTCGGCTTTCCTTTGTCCTTTGTCCATCGGCTCCTCAAGCGTGGGAAACTTCCGATGCATAATGTCGGGTATCCGCCTCCCGACACGCCGTCGCCCAGGATGCGTGAGAAACGGAAATTCTACACAGGCCGGGGAATATGTCCACTCCCGGATTCTAAGGAATGGTCATGGGAACAGAGGTCAGAATTCTTGACCACCCATTTAGGCCACTTTTTCCCAGCAATTAGGGAAAGGAAAACGGCCACATCACAAAATGAAGCGGGGAAAAAATAATATTAGTTACCACTAACGCCCTGTGATTTATTTATAGATCAGCATGTTTAAACTTACATTTTAATAATAAATACAGTCATTTTTCTAATATAAATAAGCAGAATAATTAAAGACATATTAAAAATGCAAAACATGAAAAAATATAACTTACTTTTAATTTTTTTTCTGTTGGATACAAAATCAAAAGCTGCACTTTGAAGCTTCAAAATGGCGAACATCAGACGCTAGCTGCTGTGGGAAAGCATGCTTCAAATCTCGTTTGGGGGTGTGGCCACATGTGTAAGGAAACCAGCTAATGACAATACGAAGTGATTAAAAGATATCGTTTTCACTGAGAGTTCTGAGTGGGAGGTGATCTATAAATAGATCACTGGGTGGTAACGGGTTAAGAAAACTGTTTACAACAGGTTGTCACAAAGCTGTCCCTGAACAAACAAGACATTCTTTTTCATTCTATTTTACTTTTGCTTTTCTAGTAAATTGTGCTATATTTAGCTATAAATTTATGGAATTTATGCACAATGGGATATCAGTGTACTGACAGTAGATATATTATTGCTTTAGTATAAAGGGAAATAATGGATACACTATTTCACTCACGTGCAAAGTCCTTTCTTGAAGTGCTTTGGGTGAAATAGCAAGTACAGGTTCCTTTTTATGAGGTATTGATGAAGGGTATGGGGCTGGTTCTGTTAAAAAAGAATTAACACTAGAACGTCCATCGGTGTCGATTGGACAACGGAGGCTGATTAGTTTGTTCTCCTTTCCCCTTTTCTTGCGGCGATTTTGAAAATTTTTCGAGACTTTTAATTCTGTTTCATGGTGATTACACAGAAAAAGTTTTGTGGTTCTAGATTAATTAGAAGAGATTTTACAACTAAAGAAACGTAAAACGTCCGCTGACAACGTTACCACATCAAGGCAATTTATCATTATAAATAGCTGTTGTTCAGCAAAAGATAGTTCATAAAGTAGATACCATTAGTAAAACAAACTTCCAGAAGTAACATCGCACACGTTCATTTGACCTTGAATACAGCGTTATTGGGTTCACAGTGGAAATGAGTCAGTTTTCTAGAATTGTTGTGTCTCGTTACATAACATTTGCTTATCTGATATTACGTTCAAATTATTAAGTACAAGAAATTTGAAAAAATCTGATAAATACTGAATTTAAAGTAATTACAAATTCACTAAAACGCAAGAAGTGCGAAATTAAAGAGTGCAATGTTAATGCAACTAAAAATGTGTCTGTCGTATGAAAATAAGTAGGAAAAATTGAATTTCACTATATTCATTACAAATGAGGTATGGACAAAATAGTGTGCTTAAAAACGTTAAGCAATGATGAAACTAATTTTGCTTATTATATTAATGTTTAAGAATATTACTGCTTTATTCCATTTTACAAGATTAAGTTATTTGTTTTGTTTCGGTTTCTTATGATTTAAAGGCTTATAACATATAACAATTACGTCAAATAATATTAACAAGTCCTAAAACTAAACTCTACTATACAGTAGTCCCAATTATATATATACAGGGTTAGCAAGAAAAAAGTTGCTCACTTCAGAGGGCTCTAGAATCTGTCCTATTGGTCCAAATGAGGTGACATTTTAACTACAGATAATTCAAATGATGAGTTGGACATTCATTAAATTAAAAAAATTAATACAAAATTCCGCCGATAGATGGCGCTATAACACAAATGGTACTTATTTGCATATATTCAAAATCGGAGAAAGCATTTGTGTTTCAACGCATACCTATTAGCATTATTCTTTGGATAAAATAAAGGTGGATTCTGCTAGAGAAGTATTGCTTTTCTGCATGCTCATCATGCCAACATTGAAAGAAAAAGCGCTATTGGGTAAAAGTGTTCTACCAGAAACTGTAGAACTCCGTTACAGCTTTGAAAGAATTCCGCCGTATGGAAACAAATACGAACAAGTTCAATGTCTCAATATGCCTTACACAAGATGATACAGAAATTTGAAACAACTGGACAAATTGGCATTCTTCCCGGTAGAGGACGAAAGAAACATCCCGTCTTCTAGCATCGAAAATGTGGCTACTGCGATCGTTAAAACCAACAGTCAGTCTGCGGATGGTAGGGTGAGTGTGCCAGTTGTATCCCGTGTGTATTGGATATGCCGTATTCTACTGTGCGAAAAATCTTACGGCGAATTTTGCTTTTTTATCAAAATCAAGACAGCGCATCAATTGAAGGACGGGGACCCAGAGGTTCGAAAAATTATTGCACTTCAATTCCTTGCTCGAATGGTAACTGACCTCACTTGGACATGAAACATTCTGTGGAGTGACGAAGCCCAAACTTTTGCCTGGTTGACCAAGTTAGCTACCACAATTGTCGGATTTGGGCAGCGGAAAATCCTCACGCTATTCAGGAAAAACCCATGCATCTTAAAAAAGTGACGGTATGATGTGCTTTCACAGCTACCTTTCTCATTGGACCTTATCTTTTAAAGAGATAAAACCAAATGGAATCCAAATCTGTTCCGTCACAGGAATAAGCTACCACGATATGCTGAGGGAATTTGTAATCCCAGAACTTCAAAACCGTGGATACTTTCAGGATACAACTTTCAACCAGGATGGCGCCTCTCCGCACATTGATCGCCGAGAAAAGGATTTGATAAAACAACATTTCACAGATATACGGGTGATCAGCTGTCATTTCTCTACAGCATGGCTTCCTCGTTCGCCGGATATGACCCTCTGCGACTTTTGCTTATGAGGATATCTAAAGGACAATATCTACCTCCAAAGGTCATCAACTCTGCCAGATCTGAAAGACAGCATTCGGTGTCATATTTTAGATATTCCGGCAGATTTACTCCGGTTAGTTGTTGAAAATATGATTCTGCGATTACAACACATTGTTAAACTGGAAATGTATCATATTGAGTAGTTTTATTAACGTTACTTTATAATTTTGAGGCATATTTTTAAAATTCATTCAATGTGGTTATATGCATTACAGCGCCACGTACCGGCGGAAGTTTATACTAACTCTTGTTATTTAATAAATGCCAAGCGCATTATTTAAAATATCTTTAGTTCTAATTTTATGTCGTTTGGATCAATAGGGCGGATTCTAGAGTCCTCTGAAGTGGGCAACTTATTTCTTGCTAACCCTGTATATATATACACAAACAGGGTGGGCCAGAATTCATGGGGTACAAACTTTAAGAATAAATACAGGACATTTAACCATTTAACATCGAGTTATGGATTGGACCTTTTTTATAGGAATATATGGGTACAAGTGACGTGGTGAGGCGTGAACAGAGGAAATAAAAGAAAAAGGAAATACAGTTATCAGTTGGTTGCGTTGCCGGTAGGGGGCAGTAGATGTTTAATCGCGGTTCAACATGATGCATCTCAGAAAAGGAAAACGCCATTCACAATTGTGCTGACATGTATGATGGGAGACTTTACGTACGACGGAAATGCAAACATGCATTACATGTACGTTCGTGTAAACGGTAATGGCAAAACTGAGCTACGAATGCATCACGCGCAGTTTTCTGATCGGCGAATGCCGGACTATAGAATATTTCAGCAGTTTCATCATCTTTTCCGTGAAACACGTTCGTTCCTCGTCACCAAACGTGATGTTGGTCGACGAAGACCTGTACGCAGTCCAAGCCTGGAAGAAAAAATCTTGAACGTTGTGACGGATAGACCAGAGTCAAGTACTAGAGCTGCTGCCCATCACATAAGTCAGACCGTTTGTAGAGTGTTAAACGAAAATCGCTTACACCTATTCCATTTTCAGCAAATACAAGCTTTGAACCAGGCAGACTTGTCTTCTCTGACTGCGTGTGGGAGGTACAGCAATGTGCGCTGCAGCTGAACTTCATAGCTCATGTGCCGCGAATAGTTGTGAACAGTTATTGTAAACATTACACTTTTCAACGACGCTTTCAATATACACTTCATCTTTAATATTGTCTCTTTTTTGTGTTTATGCCTCACCGCGTCACTTGTGCTTATACATTTCTGTACAATAAATGATTATTATAACCTCCTTAAAGGCTGTACCCTGAATTCGGGACCACCCTGTATATCTGCTATAAGGATATGAATCACCAATAATCTCTGATTTTTTTAAAAAAAATATTGACGATTTCAACGTGCATATTAATACTATCGCTCTGAGCATAGATCCTGTACGAGATTTCTATCCACGTTCTATGAAGCATTACAAGATCAGATCTGTGAAATGTCTCTGTACTTTCACTTTTCAATTAATCAGTCTTAGGAATTGGTGATAGGATTGATTGGTTAGGAATTGATAACAATGCATTTCACATATCCCCTCAAGGGGACTCTAAAGCTATTATATCTAGAGATCTGTCCGACCACGAGAGATATTGTACCTCCTCTTCCCATCCATTGCCCTGAGAACTTTTTATTTATGTGGTTTCGTATATTGGGCAGATATATTGTTTATTCGCTTATAAAAAACATGGATACAAACACAAAAGTTATTTAGCTTTGTTAGTATTATTTGTGTTTTTGAAAATAATTTATAAAGAACCCAAAACTCTTCATATGCTTCCGCTACAACTCTTGAAACGTAATTTTCAAAGCACCGATCAAAATCGGAAATACATGGTTCGCTACATAAACTTTCCCATAATAAATAGTTATCTTATTGGACAGTTTTGTACCTCTTACTTAAACCGAGTGGAGTCAGAAAAGGAGTTCCTAAATTTCTTTTTAGGGGCAAAAGTATGGCTTCTTGAAGAGCCCTCGATTCGAATCTAGTACTAGGGCTCAATTACGATTTGAATTGTACCACAAAAAGAAGAAAAAATCGGTAAGCATTACAAGCGTTGCGTTGAAACGTCTCTTAAACTTTAGGAGAAAAGGGTTGTTGAGAACAGAAAGAAAAAAAAATACATATAACGTTCATTTCTTTCCTACCCTTTTAGTAAAAAAAAAAAGAACATCTCGCGGTGACAGATGATTGGAGGCTCTGCAATCTCACCCCCTCCCCTTCCTAACCCTTCTTTAAATCAAGACGATATTGGAACGTAAGCCGCGGAGAAATAAAAACGAAAAAATGCCAAACGATTTTTCTAAACATTCTTTTTTATTCTCTCTTTTAGTTCTGTTTTGTGTGGATCGTTATCAAAAGGTTTTTGCTTTCGACTTTTATCTTATCATTCTTTCAGGGGAGAAAGAGTTTTTTTTCTTTTCTCCCCCCTACCCCCTCGTGATTATGGCAAACGATATCTTTTGGAGTTGGTCTCTTGGAGATGTTATCGTCTGCGATCAAAAGAAAAGTTCGTATCTGCAAGCGACAGTTCTCGATTATTATTATTTTTAGAATTGTGTAGGAAAATGTGTAAAATAAAGTGAAGTTGAGGATGTATGTGTATGCGTCCCACTTTTATCTTTCTCTAAGTTGTTTATTTTTTTGTAAAACAGTTTCCCCCCCCCCCTTTCTTTTTGAACTCAGTGTTATTTGACTAAAAAAATTACTTTGAATATTTAGACAGTTTCATCCTAAATTTATTATTTTAAATAGGAGGACATTTGCATTGTTATTCGAATTAAAAAGTCTGCTGCGTATATTGTGGAATTATTGGGTGTGAATATGTTGTTGGTGACATATCGCATTTTTGGAAGAATCAATCCAAACACATAAAACAGCTCAAACATCACACAAGATAAATAATAAAAAAGAACAAACATTTAAGGAAAGAAGCAGCACAAATTAACATGAGAAAAAAAAGGAAAATTTAAAATTTAAGCATGAAAATGATCACAAGAGAGATGTAATCTTTAAAAGATTTCATGAACGTTCTTGCCCTCCATTATAAGGTTTACTTATCTCACCACGTTTTTGAGGCTCTTTATCTAGTTCTAAGCGTATAAGAAGATGCTCTACACTCATGATGCCCACATTATAAATTTGGCATGTACTAGATGGAAGGATGTCTACTTTATTAAAATGATGTTGCATGCAATCATAGCCTGTTTGCAGTTTGAAGTTTTCCACAGCCCCTTGACGGGGCGTTTGACAAAACCTTTCCGAAGTGTCTTCAATGTTAGCCCAAGCTTTGCCTGTTTATTTGGCTGCCTGGTCAAATTTAAGAGTATCCACTCATTTCTTAAAAATATGTTTACATAAAAATAATAGAGGAAGATATGCCCATGTTGACTGTTACAAAATGAAAAAAAAATTAATAATTTTGTAATATTTTTGTATGTATTCCCCATTTAAACTTATTTTTTTCTCTTCCTAAAAATGCGTTACTCCTTCATTTGTTTTCTTTTTGATGGGGTTTTCTTATAGAATTTTATTTAAAATTCACCTTGAATTTTATGTAACCGAATATTTTTGAAAACATGTTTTATTGGGTGTTTGATTGATTGATTGATAGTTTGATAACATTGCACTTCCAAGCAACACGAGGGTTATCTGGGAAGGAAATTTCAATTTAGAATCACTATGAAGCAGCGAAGATGACACATAAGCTTTGAACCACACTTCCCAAACTTTCACCCCATAACAACGTGAGAACTTTGAGTGTTGAACAGATTTAACCTGCCAGTATACAAGATTACTCTTTATCGTCCCCATGACTTCTCATTAACAATGCCGATCACAACTTCATTACAATGAACTCTTGGCTCTAATGGCCGCCTAAAAGCTCGATTCTCTTAACCTCTTAATTGGAATTGAAGAGATTATAAATGAATTAATATCTCCTTTTTCACATTTGGCGCATTTCACTTAGTTTTAAAAATAAAGAATTAAACTTACGTGGAAATAACTAATTATTATTTTGATTGAGGAGAAATTATTTATATTTATTCTGTGAATTTTTTTGTTTTGTGGTTTAAAATTGAATTTCCGCATTTGAAATATTTAACTGAATATTTTTGAATATTTATAATATATTGAAATATTTTTGATATAATTTCATAAAATTACTTTAAAATACATGCATAAGATTAAAGAGTGTTATTAATTCCAAATGATTGAAAATTGTGATTATTTTTATCACTGATTCAGTTTCTTCAAGTAGTAAGTAATTAAAAAACTCGTGATTTCATTGATAGCTTTTACGTTCGTTATAAATAGGTTGAAACTAAGAGGATTCACATTTTAAAGTTATCAAAAGACAGGACACAAGATTCATTTTTTATTTGTTACGCATAATCTTAACCTGTGATTTGGATCAGTACTTGGCATTGTATGGTATTTGGTCTACTATGTTGTAAAAAAAGAACTGGAAAAGTATTCTTTATAGTATAATTGAGAAGATAACTTTAATTTGTTTTCTAAATGAATAATTTATCAAAACCTGCAAAATATTATTTTAATCCTTTAAAAAAAATTATTCATTTCTCAACTCTTTGTCATTTTTGGAAATGATGAATAGTTCTTTTTTTTTATCCCACGTCATTTGGGATCGATAAGTAGTTTAAATGCGTTCGTTTCCATTTTAAAATAAATTGGATGTTTTATTTTCCCACATAATTATGAAAAGGAAAAACTTAGTCATTTTTTTACCACTGAAAAACGAATATGTGTTAAAAGCTCTGTTGAATCGGGTTTCGATTTTTTTTAATTCTACTAAGATACTCAAAATTAAGTTATTTCCTGAACCTCAATTTTGTTTAATGTGTGTGTAGTATATGAAATATTAATATCCATATGTTGTAATAAACGCCTTTACTCCTGGTATATAATATATCATTTTCTTTTCTATATTTACCTTTAAAGGAACAATAAAATTTTAAAGTGCGCGAATGAAATAAGATGGATTCATTGCATTTGTTATAGATTGCTGATAATCACTCTACATTATCTAATTGCTCGTGAACAGTGCATAGATTTCAACAGAACAAAAAAAAAAAAAAAAAAAAACGAAATAATAAGCTCATGAATGGAATAACTCGAATTCAGCTCGGTGACTGCACAACTCTTTTCGAGCAAGATCAATTCTAAATACACCACACACGGCGTGAAAAATTGGATATCACAAAACAAACGAAACGTAAAACATGGGATAAAATAATTCGAAACAAGTGCGCTCGAGCGTTAAAATGATCTCATCGCCTTAGAAAAGACACTTTCACGCATTTATTACACGGGAGAACTTATTTATCCAGCAACCCACGTATAAATGAATGATTAAACGTGATTCCAGAATTTTTTTTTCGCTTTGCTCCCCCTTCCCTGAGGGTGACAGGCCTCTTGTCGAGCAAAGAATTTTAACAACCTCCTAAATGTCCAATTTGTCGCTGTCAGCGACTGCAATGATGATGAATCCCCCCACCCTTTGACTCACGCACTGCCTGACTCCTCCCCCACTCTGTTACAAAAAGGGAGGGTCCATCATTATGCGAGAGAGAGTGACTAACATTATATACAACCATCGTCCGAGGTTTTAAATTGCAATTAGGGTATGTTCCATCTTTGTTAAGTGCTGAAGAGATGAAAGGTAGATATTGTCTCAGGAAATCTTTAAAAAAGCATGTGCGTGACTGACAAGGGCTTAAAACATCGTCGAATAATCTAAAGTGATTATATCCATCTGTAATCCAGAGTAAATTAAGATGAACTAAGTCTTAGCTCCGTGATGGCTTGGCCTGAAAGCTTTTGAAACTTTAAAACTGAGTTAAGCTGTTAAAAAGGAGGAAATTTTCTCAGGGATTATTTCACTGACTTTATTAGCTATGTGTATGACAAAATCTATATTTATGTACCCTGATGTGGTGACAAATTCCTCACCAAGTATTTCAAGGAGTGATTATAAACTTTAATTGTTAACATTTTCCTGATCAATATACTAATAATATACAGTAAAATTAGCTTAACGCGAAAACGCTTAAAATGAAATATCGGCTAACACGAAATCAAGCAATGGTTTTGACAAACAATTATGTATTTTCATGCATTACTTTTCGCTTAACACGAAAAGATTTTCCTTATAAAAATGAACAAAATACGGAAAAACCAGCTACGCGAGTGAAATTTAAGAGGAAGGAGGGTAACTTAGCTTTCAAATACCCCCAGGAATAGCCTGTGACATGAGTCAATTTTGTTTATCTAAGCTATTTTCACCCTCCATTCCTACAGACGCCACCTAAAAAAAATCCGATATGAGGAACATCATGGAAATAGTACACGCATTTCTTTTTAGACACACAATCCCATGAAAAATAAAATGGACGACATCGAACAATTTGTGGACAGTTTGATACTAAAAAAAAAGAACGTGGGAAGCCACGCAATAGAAGTGAGACTTCTTTGGCGACGTTCGCCGTAAATGCAGGAATACATCTAATTATATTAAACTGCTGAGATAACTTTAATCTAATAAAATTCGAACTTCATTTATTGTAAGAAAATATTTTTATTCAATTTTCTGCATCATCATTTTCCAAGAAAGACACAATAGGTGTGTGGTAACTAAAGTAGGATATAAAAATCCTCGATTGTAGTCAATCAAGAAAATGTGAGAAAACTGCATCCATCGTGGTTCCGTATATTGTTTTTCCTTCTCTAGAATTAGTATTCATTGCCAAATTCAGTGTCCGTTTCAAGAATTCAATGAGTGGCTTTACTTCTTCTGAAGCAAAATTATTATTAAAGTCTCCAGTTTAGATAATCCGCTTTTAATCATCATTGGATCCAATGATTGCAGCAGCCTCTGATGTGTACAGTACTAAATTTTTATGGATAAAGATGATAAAAGCTGCGACAGAACTACCTGGTGATATATAGACTTTCGCCAGGAATCACTGCTAGTTTTGCTTTCTTTTTCTTTCACGAAACTCTTTTCCGCTTTTTTTATTTGTTCCAGGCTATCTCACCAGAATTTATTTTGATTGAATGGAAATAAAAATTAATAATATAAACTTAATTCATCACTAACAGCCACTGTGTTTGCTTACAAGTCACTATCCGCAGCGATTCTGACGCGTACGTTAGTGACATATACACAATGCCTCAGACAATCTCGTAACGGGAGGAGCCATATAATGGTAATATTTTGGTGCGTTTATTCGTTGAAAACGGCACGTTTTTTTATTACATAAAAACTACGAAAATACGCCACACGAGTTCGTGACGAGAGTAGCAAGGGTACTCACTTAATGTCACCAATACCTAAGCGCCTTTCGTCCATAGCAGCAAGATATACTTTTGATGCACAATTCCCCCTTAGCAATTGTCTAGCTTTTTCACGTATATGACGCAAGTTACGAGGTGTACCACCCCCCCTACTCTCTTTTCTTACCACTCGCTATCTCCTTACCATGGCGGCGTTTCGGTGGGATAAGGGATAATCACTACTTCCGTTCGCTTTTTCACTGTTACGCAAAACTGGGTAAATTTCCCATTCACTCCCGTCCGCAAAGCAGTTTCACTTCAAAAAGCAATACAATTAAACATATCAGATTATTTTCCAAAAACTCAATAAATGTTTTGTTTTTAAAAAAAAACGCAATTTTGTATTAAATTTCACAAAATTCTTATAAATGTTTACGTTTCAATTATTTTTATTAAATACATGCATATATACAAATCTATGCAAAAAAAATTTCAGTTCCCTCAGTTTCATGTTAAACGATTTTCACTGTACTAATTTCTATTCATTTGACTGTAAGATAAAAAATAAATGACGTTAAATATTTTGTGACGGGGCTATCCGCGAGATTTCAATACTAATCCTCTTGGGATACTTTGGGGCCAGCATTTATCCTATTTCACAGCCTCTTCGGGAAAAACACGAGATAGTTATGTGCTAATTAGTTCGACTATATAAAGTCTAGATTTTGTAATTGTAACGGAGAAGGAGTTGCCAAGCTGCATGTAAGTATCGCCGGAGAATTACTTCACGAACTTAGTACGTTTGATAGACATAAATTATAAGAGTAAATTGTTAGATTATCCATTGAAGAAAATAGATTCAGTACCGACCTGAGGTTAGCAAGTATTCGTCTCCTTGTCCGTTCTGGTAGACGGGAATATTAGAATTGAGTGTTAGGGTTAAATCGACGTATTAGGGAATCACTCCTAGGTTTCTACTTATAGTTAAACTTGTGATTGTTTGTGTGTTTGTCAGTCCTGAATAAACATAATTGTTATTATAGCTTTTGTTGGTGATGATATGTTTCCTCCCACATTTAGAGACGCGCCGGGCAGTGTGAGCGGGGTCCAAAATAGGTCTGAGTTACAACAATTTAAAAAAAAAAAATTAAGTATTTTATTGACTAAATAGTACTTCAGCCGACTGGATGGCTTCGTTGGTTTGTCGCTGGCCTTCTGCACCCAAGGTTACGGATTCCACCCCGGCCCAAGTCGGTGGATTTTCATGATGCAGAAAATCGACAGAGTCCATGTCGTATGATTATGTGGCATGTAAGAAATCCATTGTAGTGTCCATTTGGCTTGGGTGCTCTTGGCAAAATTAAATTTCTAAGTTCAATTTTGCATCATCTGAGCTCAGAGGCCTCCCTCTGGGGAGGAAAGTGGGCGTCAAAATTACTTGCGGCAATTGATATCGCCTATATGGTGCCATTCTAAAAAGTGATATTAGCTCCTGGGGAATGAACTTGATCTAAAAAGGTAAGAAAACACCAATACGCAGCCCCATTAGAAAAAAAACTAAATAGTACTTTAAATTTAAAACATTTTAACATTTTTCAACATTTTAATTTACGTTGCTAACTGGATAAACAACCAAACAATATTTTATTAGCAAAAATTAATTTTTTCTGAATATGGAGAATATTTTACTGTTTTAAATTGGATTCATGTTTCCTTTTTATGGATCACAATTTATAATTATTAAATATTTGCAATTTTTTAAAGACATATTTTTTGCATTGTAAAATTTATATTAAAATTTTTCGTAAAATCTTTTTTCTTTCGATGTACATTTTATTTTTGCATTTTGATAATTTATGGAGTTTCTTTTGCACAACTAAGCCATGTAGTTTAAGAACAATAATTAATTCAAAACTACTCCAGGAATCAAAATGGCTAAATCCTCATGACGTTATAATTACGTGATAATGACAACAACGTGTTTTTAGACAATCAGTTCAAAAACTTATTTGACGTTATAGTCACACAATAAAAGCAATCGTGTGTTTCCAGCTAATCAGTTGAAGCACTTGGGTGTTGCCAACTTTTTCCTTTGTAAAAACTTTATCTTAAAAAGAAAAAAAAATCTGTCAACAATTATTATGCAAATAATATGTAAAATGCATTTTATGTAAAAGTACATGCATAAAATAAGATTATTTTTTTAAATTACATTTTTTTTCAACTCCTACTATTAGCTCACTTTCTGTCTGTATAGTATTTATCTTCAAATTTTCAATCGTTAATAAGATGAATTTTAAAGCACTCAATTGAGCTGAAATTTTATATACACTCTTATTTTGCATGACTATAACATTAATTTAATTATAATTAATAAAAATTAATTGATTAAAACTAATTATTCAAATAATTACAAATACAGCCACTTTGGCATTATTTTAGGCGACATAGAGAATATTTTGGCGTGTCAAAACTTGAAAAGGTATTTTTCTTGCATTTTAAAGCTCTCATTTGAGCTGAAATTTTCCATACACTATTGTTTTGGGTATCAATATAATAATTTAATTAAAAATATTAACTGAAATGAATTATTTAAAGAATTACAGATGCTGCGACGTTGGCTTCATTTTTAGAGACTCGAGTCAAAAGTATAAAGTATTTTTTTTCCTCACGTTTCAAACCATTCAGTTGAACTTTTATATACACGATTGTTGTAGATGACAATACGATACTTTATGATAATTAATAAAAATTAATTATCACTTAATGTTGCGATTCTATCATATGTATATACGTATTTATATTAATTGTAACTTTTTAATAAAGGGTAACTAACATAATTTTTTTTTTGTAGATAAGTAGGAATTGATATAAAATTTTTTTTTTCCTTGTTCCATCTTATTTGAAAATTTTCCTATTTACTGTGCGGAGTATTTAGCTATGTATACTGGGTCATTCTATAGTTATTTTGCTTATTCCACTTTTTCATTAATTAACACAGCCTAGAGTGCCAATTAGTCAAAATATTAAGACTACGACACAAAAAAAAATATTTTTTCAGAATCACTGGAAGAAATCAATGAAAACTTTAAGAATGTTTATAGAAGTGTTTTTTTTTTTTGTTTTTTTTTTGTTATGCTGAAAATTTTATTGAATTTAAGTTTTATGCTCTTGTTCAGATGTTTGACTGAAACAGTATTTCTTGAGGATTTATTTCAAAGGTAAAATGGCAAATGATTACGAAGTTATAAGAAAAATGTATAAAATTTTTCCTCGAAAGACTGTTTCCTATACTTAAAAAAAAGATTCTTTTTCAAACGAAAAAAAAAATTGAAACTAAAGAATAAAAAATAAACTGTCGATGTTTTTGAGAATTTCTGAGTATTTCACAAATTTCTTTGTCTTTTTTGGAATGTGATTTCTGAAATACAAATGGCGAAGGAAACATGGCGAGGAAGCTTGGAGAGTAGGGTACTAAATCAGGAGTCGTCCTCGTCATTTGACTTGTATTCAAAATTACAAGTCTGTCCTCTATAGCTCTATGTAATTTGTAAATTCATGTAACGTCATAATCACATGACAATAATAGCCACATGATTCTAGTCAACCATTTTAAAAACTTGCATGCCGTCATAGCCAAACGATAAAAGCTATTTTGTGTTTCCAATTAATGAGTTCACGCACTTCATTGTTGCCAAATTTTCCTCTTTTTCGAAACTTTCTCTTAAAAAGTACATATGAATGTAAAAAATGCATTTTATTAAAAATATATTAAAATAATAAGATTTATTTTTAATTTTAAAAATTCTTTTGGAACAGATTTTTTTTCATTACATTTAAACATCTTTACCCAATTATGAAATGTTAATGTCTGTTTTGAATTCAATAGAGAACACTTGTATTATATGATCGTTTTGAATTGAGCTCGTTGCAGTTTTAATGTTCGACATTATTAAAAAATCGAAAATAAAATCTTGCCAAGAAATGCGTTGTTTTCTCAACTCAATTTAAAAAATATATCGATACTAATAAATTGACTTTTGTATTGTAAAATAAATTCTTTATAATATTTTAAGAGAATCCAAAACTTTCCATTTATTATTTAAATATATACAAAAAACAAATAGAAAACAAAACAAAAAAGCTACTGTTCTTTTACAAAGGAAAACTAAGCCAATTCTTGCTTTTCACATTTTTTTAGAAAGCATGTTTCATTCCTATAAGCTAAATAAATATAACGAAATAAAATTCTTCCTTTTGTAAAAAAACATATGCTTAGTTCCACAAACAAGTCGAGTCTTACTTTTGGAAAATTTGGAAAAGATACGGTGAAAAAGTAATACAGAAAAATCCGACAAAAAAAGCAGAACCACTTCAATGAAGATTGCGTTTTGCAATATATTTCACTTACGCAGCTATTTTCATATACAAAGGAAGATCTGAAAAGGATGTTTCATTTTGAGAAATAGAATGTTTTTTCCATTACTTTTTTTCCATCGGAGCTGATCTTCAAAACAAGCCACGATGGTCATCATGTGAGGTGCTCTTGCTGGTATAATAGCATGAGCGCAGGATATAAAGAAAAAACTGTAAAATTATTTTATTGGGGCTTAAAATTGAATTTTTCTGTTCCTTTTTTTAATATCATTTTTCAATGACTTTATTTAAAGTAGTTCTTATTCTTTACTTTGATTTTTAATGGTCGATTTCATTCGTGATTACACTCACAATACTTTTCATTCAATAACAATATTAAATTAAAAAAAATATTCGTTTTTAGAATGTTCTTAGAAATAATTAGCTTTTGTTGCACAATAGTGAATATATACTTTTAAATTCCCAAACAGATTCATTTAAAACTAATGTTACTATAAATGCAACTAACTAAAGTAAAAAAAGTATTTCAAACGAATAAATTGGTAATTCCCAGTAATTCCTTAAAAATAATTTATTTGTAATAATTATCTCCTATTAAATAAATAACTTGCAGTAAGTTCTTCCTGTTATATATCTATATATATATATATATAGATAAATAATTCACATAAAACTAAACTGTACTGAAATATTTTTGAAAAAATATTTCAGTATATACCCTTATGGTCTCCTGCGGTTTTTCTTTCCAAATTTGCTCCAATTATTGGTCCAGGCCATCAACATTCCCATTTAGATGCAGTCGGCTTCCCTTCATATCCGTGGCCGAGTGGTCTAGGCATCGGATCATGGCTAGCATGTCATGGGTTCGATCCTAGTACCACTAAAGATCCGCCGTGTAGGGGAGCGATGCACGTTAAATCTGTCGAGAGCTCAAACGTCCTCCCGTTGGTGTGGCGTGGTAGTTAGGAGAGGGTGGTGCCAGCTCAGGTGTCGTCCGCGTCACTTGACCATGGATCAAAATTACGCGGATCGTCGCCAAAAGCACTCGTGTTGCTAATCAGTGCGACGTTAATATTCTCTCATTCTCTCATTCTCATTCTCATTCCCTTCATATCCTAGGCATGCTTGATTGAAGAGAGATATGACGATCTGGCTGGCCAAGGTAGTCTTTGAAAAGCTGTAAGACTGTTCATAGTAGCACGTGCCGTATGTGGTCTAACATTATCTTACTGAAAAATAAGACCATTATACTGCAAAGGAACAGTCGTAAAACAGCTCTCAGAATGTCATCGAAGCTCCGCTGTGCTGTAAGTATGCCACTAATGACGACCAAAAGGGTCCGGCTGTCAAAATAAATGGCACCCTAGGTCATAATTGTTAATTGAGAGCCTGTGTGGCATGCAATACTGAAAGCAGGACCAGCACGGTGCCTTGGACGTCTCCAGACACATTTTCGATGATCGTCAGGACACAGTTAGAAGCGGTATTCGTTGCTAAATACTATGCGACCTCAATCAGCATGAACCCAACCTAATAGAGGCAAGCACTATTGTAATCTGGCTCGGCAGAGTGCAGGCGTGAATGACAAGTGGCGTAGCGGTTGGTGCAAGTTTAAATTTCATTCTTTCAGCCGTCTGTGAATGGTCATGTGGATACTATTATATGGGTCGCACGTTTGATGGTTGATAACGATGAATCAGGCACTATGATAACTGATATGAGAATCAATCTGTCCTTCCGATCTTCTGTGGCCCTAGGTCGACCGCGACCATCCTGACACTGAAATCTGCAACTGTCCACCCATTCTTGTCAGCATCTTCTAGTGGCTACACCAGTCCGACCCATATGGCGAGCGATTCTTCAATTTCCCCCTACCTGCCTCTTTCAATACAATGTGATACGAACTCTTTCCTACTCTGGCATTTGCTCTTAAGGAGCTGGAATCCTGAGGTGAGGAATTTTTTCAGTCTTTGAAAGGTATCCTAAATCGCATTGCAACGAACACTTTGACCATCAGATTGAGAATCACTACTTATAGACACCTCCTGAGTGCGCAGTTCCGATGCACTGTAGCTCCCATCATTCATTCATTGGACACCAAATTTGAATTGTTTGCATGTTCAGTACAAATCTTTTTGCACACGAAATTTCCTTACAATCGGGCAACTCCTTCTTGGTGCATCGTTTTTTTTTTTGTTATAGAGTGTAAAAAGAAAATTTTTTATAGAATACTTCCTTCAATAGAGTTAAAATCGATCCAATAAATCTAGATAATGAGAAAACTTACTTCGTGATATCAGCATCATGTTAATGTTTCCCGCCAAATACTGAGTCAATATTGGCACTACCGCATAAAAATAAATTCAGTAAATTAAGATAAAATAAAAGTAAGAATATATATATATGTAATAATCCCCATTAATTATTCTTATTAACTTTTAATTACCTATGGTCTATCCCTTCAGGGGATCCACATTTGATTAATAAACCTTCTAGCCACCTAACGGGAGTATTTTGAACAACATCTATCCACTCACTCAGATCACGTGATTTGAGCCGACTATAAATACTGAGATTCCTGGAGACCATCTCTCTTTCTCTTCTGTTGTACCTAGGAGTAATCCTAGATAAAAGACTTACTTTTAAGCAACATATACGCATTCGTAAAAATTTTAACATTTCCGTGACTAAAGTTTTCCCCTTAAGATATCCGAACATGTTCAGAGTATTTTTTAACAAAATAGCATACTAAAACATTACAAATGCTCTTTTAGGACTCAATACCAATAAATATTACTATTTAACTATCAAAATTTAAAATAAATTTCCTGAATTTTACAAAAATCACAATTATAAGTGAAATTTTAGCAATATTTTTGAAAAACTTGAAAGCAGTTAGAGAAAAAAGTAATAAACATATATTAGTAAAAGTATTACGAAAACAAATTAGGTGCATTTATCTAGAAAATGTACTAAAATTTTAATTTTTTATTAAAATTTGAAACTTTTAGAGCTGATTGAGTAAACATTATAAGAAATGTTACATTTTTTATGAGACCGTTATTTAAATAACAAGCCATAACTCAAAAAGTATTCATACAATAAGAAATATTTTAGTACATTCTCTAGAAAATAACGTAAATATCAGGTTCAAAAAGTTTTATAGAAATACATTCGTAATATTTTGAGTTATCAGACTCGCCTGTTAGATTTTGAGCATTTTAAATGCCCAATTCTGGTAGATCAAAAACTCACTTCTGGTTTTCTCTAACTTTATAAAATTGATTCTAACTTGGTCTCTAGGTAGTGTAGAAACAAAATAAAGTATGTTTCGTAAAGTCAAAAGATAGCTCTATTCAATAAAATAAAAAACAAAAATATCTGTCTTGACTGAATTTGGTCATTTTCAGCGTGATCGGATACCTTCATTGCCATGAAATCATGTTTATCCTTAAGAAATAAAATGCTTATTTATAATCTGATTCTCATACCAGTCCTTACTTATGCATGTCCAATTTGGGGTCACGCAGCCTATTACAATATTAAAATGCTCGAAGCTGCTCAAAGAAATTTATACGTATTACAACAGATGCGTCATGGTACATGAGGAATGAAGACCTCAGAAACGCAGTCAAACTTAAAACTTTAAAATACATTTTCAAACAGATATCAATTAAATTCTTTAACAACAATGACAATCACAATAACAGACCAATAGCATGCATAGAAAAATACTCATTAAATCCACTAGTCAATAGACCTCGCAACATCCTAATCTAATTTTTCTACATTTTTTCATTTTTTAACTTTCATTTTTACACTAATTTTTATTACATTTCACTCCACTACTATGATAAATTCAATCCACACACACTACATTAACCGAACTCGCTCTCGACCAATAGGGACAGAGCAGTTCGGCAACTAGGATTTCTTGCTCTGGTACCACCTCGGCGGCCAGAGTTCCAAGAGCTGGGGGGGGGGGGGTAATTTTGGAGCACATAGTCCTTGTCAGGACTCTAACCTCCTACCGGGTAATAATGACGGCTTTTACGAGTTATTATTTGCCAGTGTAGATGTGTAATTAAAACGAGAAAATTTACTTTCGAGAAATGATAAAAATTAAGAGAAAATGCAGGAATGAGAGAGAAACTGTCATGACTTTAGAAAGAGGATCTGAAAGTAGAGTGAGCGTTTTGATTGGCCGAGACAGGAGTTCGGCTAATGAGGTATATAGAGATCTTAGAATGAGACAATCAATCAGATCAAGTCTGTCGTTCAACAGAGTTGGACGACGGATCAGAAGATGAGAAAATTAAGTAGAATATTAAAGATAAAAAATAATATTGCAAAATTACTATTGATCTAGTGGAGAAGTGTATGAAAATTAAAATTAAACTGCACTAGAGCTGGGAACAGAAGAACAAATTCCTCTGACCAGACAAATGAGTTGTTCTTCTGGGTTGTTGGAGTTAAAGGATTTTTCCATTTCTTTTAGTAGTGTTGGGAATCGATCAAAAATCTTTTTAATTTCCATAATAGCTTGGAGGAAAGTAAATTCTGAGTTTTCGTTTTGGGTGAAATTGATTATTTCCGAGGGGATATTTTCTTTTTGGTTAATTTTAATACTATTAGATGCCTAGGGATCGCTCCCGCTTGCTGCCATCTGTTGTTGGATTTTGGAGCTAGTAACTTGAGCGAAACTCAATCCGGGAACAATTAAGGAGGTGTTAACTTGGGGAGTTTCGTGGCGATTTTTATTTTCTTGGGGGCTTTTGCTTTTGCGGGTTTGGGGTATAGCGGACATTCAGAAGCGCCAGAGTTCCAACACCTAAGACACGCACCCTCCTAAGGCTGTCCCGGATTGGTCCATGTATTCTTATCCTAACCAGTTTAAATAGTAGCCCTTTTCGGGCTTTGTCAGTCACTCACATACAAATTAATTAAACTCAACTTCCCTGGGTATTTAATTAAAATTATACATAATTATTTACGAAAGAGAACCTTCCGTGTTCGCGTAAATAATGACTATTCAAATTTTGGTGCTTGCCAAAGCGGCACGCCCCAGGGTAGTACCCTTTCACCGTGTTTGTACAACATCTACACTCACGATTTTCCACACCACCCCACAGTTAGTACCTGCCTGTTCGCGGATGACTCCGCGGTGTTAACACAGGGTTCTCAGCTCAGTTACTCCTTAAAAACTATACAAAGATTCCTAGATACTTTAGAAAATTGGCTTACAGACTGGAGAATTGCAATTAATGTTGACAAATCTCAAGCAATAGTATTCCGGAAGTGGGGGGTCATCGACCCTCCCTTCCAACTCACACTTTTTGATGACTACATACAGTGGGCTCCGGTGGTAAAGTACCTGGGCTTACACTTAGATAGTAGACTAACCTTCAGAAAACACATCGACTATCTCGCAGATAAGTTCTGGGGAAGAATTCATTTGGCTATTTCCCTGGTTGGGAAAAAGTCTCCTCTCTCCCTAGAAAATAAAGTCATACTTTACAAGCAAATTTTGCGCCCAGTGATTACTTATGCAGCCCCTGTTTGGGGAGCTGCAGCCGCCACCCACATGAAAAAAAATTCAAATTGTTCAAAATAAAATACTTCGCGTCATGACTAACGCACCTTGGTACGTTAGAAACGACGTGATCCACTACGATTTACACATGGAGCCGATATCTAGTTTCATCACTAAGTTAGCCAGGAATGTTTTTAGAACCATTGAAAATCACGATAACCCCATAATAAAAGCACAAACATTATTTACGTATCCACATCCTAAATTAAAGTATGCTTATGCCACTACAAAGTGGGCCTTGCCTCTTAAACCTCCATAGATACTACAAAAAACACTAATTTTATACATCTACAACACCAAATGCTCTAATGCGCCGAAACGGACTCTTAGTGAACTGTCACTGCCCGCCCGCTCATATTGGTTGCCTCCTCTTTTTTTTGTTAGGTGATCGTTTTCCTTCCTTGCGCTTCCTCCCGATTTCTCCCCGGTTCGTCCGCCCTGCGCGGCCACCTCGGAGCCAATTCCTCTGCCCCCCACGCCGGGGGTTACTTGATTTTTTATTTTTCTTACATGGATTTTCTATTCTTCTCACACTGGGTAAAAGCGCTACGCGCTGTAGACCCGTAAATTCTAATTTTAGTTAGTTTGTTCAGTCGAGGGGAAAATTCTGGTCGGTGCAGATCACCTGCGTCGCTTTTTTCTTTCACCCACTTCTTTCCAAGTCGACCGCTTTGCGTTCCGGTTCGCCGGGCCAGTAAGCGGTTTACGCCTTGTATTTATTTTACACTCACACCTAGATTTTCATCTTTGCATTTAAATTTAATTTTTCTCACCTTAATGTATTTTAATTATTCTAATAATTTTTTTTAGATTTTGTTATTTTTAAATTTTAATTCTAAGTTTCATTTAGTCTATTCAAACCTTTTAATGCAGCAAAGGGCTAAGATAAAGCTGAACCCATGTAACCCCAGTTTTTTCATTATTGGAGTTTGAGCTCCCCTGTGGGAAGCAGGTACTCCGACAAGCATTCAACTTATATATCTATTCTGTTTTGTGTTTCGTCATGTAATCGGCTGCAGCTTGGTTTGTGTTTTGTGTCTCTTGTCTGCTTCTCCTTTTTATGCAGAACGCTATGTGTTAAATGTACAATAAACTGATTCTACTATTGCAAAGGACTGCCTCTTCAATACCATCAAAAATAAAACCTCTATCAAAAATAGCGATCATATTAGAAATACCATTCCAACGGCCATCGTCTATTACATATATATATATATATGTGTGTGTGTAATAGACGATGTATACACAGTAATACTAGAATAAAATAAAGTATTAATAATTTTATAAAACATGCAGCACCATCTTTGAGTAACTGTATAGTTAATTAATTTTAAAAATCATCTATCCACTTGATGCATTTTTTTTACTCTTTGTTATTTAACTGGGAACTATTTGAAATGCAAGTGTAAAGAAAATTACCAGGATATCCATGTTCATTACAATGACTAATAAAGATATTAAAATTAAAAAATATATTAGATTTGTCACTGACTAATATATCATTACACTAAATATGGTTAAAAATAAGATTTATATGTATATAGAAATTGATATTTTAGAATTCCAATATAGCACTTTAAGAATGTTAAATTCAAAAGCATCTCCTTTTTCATAAATATAACTATGTTAATTTATAAACCTTAATATACAATGAAATATCTACGTAATTAGTTTTAAATTGATTATGAATTATTTTAACTAGGTTTAAGTAATCAGGACAAAAGTTAATATTTGTGTTAAAGTTATTTTTTTTACCAAACACTATTAGATCATCTATATATCTAAAAATTTAACTGTCATTATTAATAATATATGCAAATTCATAAAAATGTAAATATAAATTAGCCATACTATTGCTCCTTTGATGCAAACCTTTAGTATGTTTATATAATGAACCATTATAATTAAAGTAATTTTCCTTTAAAACTAAATCTACGAGGGTTTTAAATTTGTGGAAATTAATTGTGAAATTACAATTACTGTGATTTTCTGAAATTACTTTAATAATATCATGATATCAATGGAATTGAATAGATCTTCAAAATCAAATCTATGAGCTGAATAAATATTTTAATTTTTAAAAAAAAATCTATAATACCTCTACCATTTTTAATTAGAGCCTTATTATTTTGTTTGTTGATGAAGCTTTATAGAATATTATGCAGCATTTTACCTGCTGTAGTGATATGTTTTCATTTTTTATAAAAATGATATGATAGTAGCTCATAAAATAAGTGCTTCGAATAGATGAGAAGGCCATTTTTTCACATACTTGGGAGCTCTTGGCATAAGATGTTTTTGTCAAGTAGTCTTTTCGAATCTTAGTGTCGCTTGATAATCCGTGGCTTAGAGAAGCTGTTACTCGTTAAATTTAGGAAGGCATACCTTTAATGAGGTGTTGGTAAAGCAGGATTACAGATGTGAAGGCTGCGTTAGAATTACATTGTGATGTTCGTTATCTGGAGCTTTGATAGGTCACTGTAAGTGAGAGAGTACAAGCCAATTTAGAAACCAGGCTGAGAGAATGACAGGAAGTCTCTTGGAGAGTCTGTGCAGAAGCGTCTTGGTGGGTTTTCCATGGGTTTTCCCTTCACGTCTCTTTAAAGGTGGGATATATTTCCCGACTTGTAAAACATCACACAATGCAGAGTCACTTCTGTTTGGAGAAAGCCGAGATGATCATTGGTCCTTGTCACCCTTCGTGCGTAAGAGTTTAAAGCCGAAGCCTGGCGTGGGAATTGTGCCTATCACTTTATTACCAGCTGGATAAGGGAGCCCAAAAGCTGATTTGCCCAGAACTTTAGTGTCGGCACGGCCCTGCCTTGGATACTTTCAAACGCGAAACTAAGTGAGCGTTGGGAAGTCATTAGCTCCCTAACAGGAAATCGGCCCTTTGGGGGAAAACGCCTTAAATCTGTAGAGAATCAAGTTCTGATGATGTTGCTGAAATGTTGATCTTTCACGCTTAGATTGTGAATTCAGGTTTTGTCCTCATCAACGGACAATGGCTGAAATATATGAGGTTCGTTGTCCACAGCCCTCATACTATTTCGAAAGTGGATGCTAATGAATCAATGATTTTTAATATTATTTAAAACAGGGATGGCCCATGGCCCACCTTAAATAATTTTGCAGCCGGAGAAATTCATTAAAACCTTACAAAATACGATTATTTTGTGCAATATTGGTTTTTTAACAAATATATATTCTATAACTTTTTTCTGTTTTATTACGTTGCTTCTGTTTTTATACATACTTAGAAGTGAGCAGTATGGCATTGCTGAACCTCACCCCCCGTAGCATAACGCTTGATTCCTGTAACTTTATCGCGCGACCTATTGCTAGACATATTTGTGTGAGCATTGCATTAATATTATTATAGATTATTATTAAATTATCTATGCTTGTATACATAAAAAATAATGAAAACAATTATAATAATTCTTTCCGTTTTAAATTTTCTCTCTGATAAATGTTTGTAATGTGTCCAAATCTAATATAAAGATATATACTTTTATATGCAGCCCACGGGATTATAATGTTTTTCTGAAGTGGTCCGCTAGGTCATTTGGGTAGGCCACTCCTGATTTAAAGTATAAGCATTCTATGGAAGTGTCATTTTACAGATTGTTGAGATAATGGTATCAAATGATTCTACATATAGTAAATAGTGTTATAAATTACATAAAATAAAAGGCGCATTCCTTTTCAGTATAAATAAAACTATTCTTTGAAGAAACTTCTCAGAAAAAACCATTATTTGTGCATTGTTTTAAGTGCCTTCGGTGTTTGGAATGCATTTTCTAAACTGCCTAAGGGTTAATAATGGTTTCCACGGAGCAAACGATAAATCTCGAATGTCGAGTTTATAAAATTGCTTTGGGAGTAACTCTGAGGGAAAGGGAGGAAAAACCTTACTAAAAGAAAATTAGTTATTTTTTCTTCACACTTCCAGAACCATTTAACATGGGAAGGAAATCTTGGAAAGAGTTTTGTGTAAAAACCTTATGGAATAAACTACTTTCTCAAATGTAAAAAAGAAGGAGGTCGGTAAAAAGTATTATCAGATGAAACGAAAAATCAGATAAACGCATTTTCGAACGCATCTAACAAAATTAATCAGATAATGTTTAGGTAAAAAAATGGTTACATTTATAATTTTTATTTTTTATTATGTATGGAATGTTTCATGGTTAAAATGTGTCGTTTGATTATTTAATAGCAAAAGGTAATGCCGGAAAATATTTGAAATTGCCACAAATATTTTTTTCCTTTATTAACAATTGATTAATTGTTTATTTCGTATTGTATTTAAAAGCATCATGAGGGCTACTGCCTGAGGAATACATAATTTTAAATGCAGTCAAATGATGAAATAGGAACCTGATGTGACATATTTTCCCCTTCAAAGTTTCCCCTCATGCCGACTTTAAACATTGATAGTTTTAACACGCATCATCTCCTTTATACGAAGAATATTTAATGGCCCCGGTCAATGGGAAAGAGGGTGACCACTTCGCAAAAACAAACTGGCTACCTTTTCCAACTTAATATTTTTCACCCCTACTGGACAATGCATCACAACACACCACTACACACGCATGGGAAGCCATTCTGAGCCATTATTCTCACTTCTCAACATCCAATAGGAAGACGCTCTCTCTTCCACCAGTTTCCAGAAACCTAAATAGACTTTAAAATCAAGATCTACACCTTGAAGCCCCGCCGCCGCTGGTCCAATGGCAATGCTGTACCACATCAGCATGAAAATTAAACGTTGTCATGTCTCTAAATTGAACTTGCTAGCCTGATACGGGATTGAGGGTTCCTAGAAACCCATATACCCGGAAAATGTTTCGTAGATTCGTAGGACTCCAACTTATGGTTACCAGAAAAATGTCATTTGCAGTCAGTGATCGGAAATTCTAATTCTTTTTTTTTCTTTTGCATGAATGCATTGCATTGTTAATTCATCTATTGGACACTATGCTTTTCTTTTCATAAATGCTTAATAATATTATTGTTTTAAAATTACTTTAACCATTTTTAAAAAGTTGGTAAAATAATTTTAGTATAATAACATAATTATTAGTAGCATTTTAATTATTATACATTTTCGAATACTTACGCCGATCCCTGTAAAGTCTAGAGTGCGCTGTAACCTTAAAAATTTATCTTAAATTTGAAAATTCTCTGTAAACCGAACTGAAAAAAAAATATGGAATTTTTTCAAACATGTTACCATGCGGGAAAAATTTTACGAAGCTGGTAAAAGGAATGAAATATTTTTTCCTTCAAATTCTTGTAGAGTAAAAAATGCTAGGAGCTTTAGTATTATATCTGATAACCCTATCGGAATACATTTTAATAAATACATTTGTTATTTCATACACTTGAGCTAGTCCTACTCTTTCAACGCCATTGTTTGTTTGGAAAACATCTTCTTTAAAATGATTGATAACTAGCTATATTCCTTTTTTCCACTGCTTCAGCAATCCTTTACTGCAGTTAGAAAGTTAGTTTGTGAATTACTTTTAGCTCGAGTAAATTGGTAGTTATTAAATCTTTTTTTTAATGATTAAGTATTTTTCTACTGATATTTTCAGACTTCGGGAATATTAACTTAACATTTTATAATGTGATTAGCATATATATTTAGTTTGGGATGACCTTACAGAAGTGCATAAACTTTTCTAAAACTCTATTCTCTGTATTACTAAATTAACTCGATGAAAAGGAATAAATCGGCTAACCTAAATATGAATTAAACGTCATGATAAACAGACTTAAATCGGAAACATCTCTCAAGCATTTAACCTTTATTGGCTATTACTCTTCAGAAATTCAATTCATTTTATTATCCCTGTGTATTTATTCTGTCCTCTCTTCCAAATTTATACTTAAGCATTTATGGATGAATTCATTCATATTTTTAAGCGATCGAATTGTTTACAGACCAAATCCTCATTCCGAAACTTCCTTTTCTTAAGAGTGGATCCCCCAATCCATTGGGGGGGGGGACCAATCATTTGTTGAAGCACCGCTACCATTAATCCTAAAGGAGAAATAGGTCCTCGTTTTACCAAAGCTGACCTTTAAGGATTAGTCGTTGGTGACCCATTCGTAACTAGTGGCTATTTCGGTTGGATTGAGATTCTGAAACGGCTGGGCTATGGTGAGTAGATACTGACAAGTTCTCTGTTTACATCCACGTATTGATTGCAATACCAATTTAAATCTTAATTAAACAACTTCATGCACATTACTATTGGTTTCCTTTAAATGTGATAATCTCACGCCGTCTTAAGTTAATTTGGAACTCCTATTTTACAGTACATCTTATCGTTTTGTATATATATATCAGTAGTCTTCAAACAATATCGACTCATGGAATACTTGAAACTATAAGATGTTGCGGGTCACCATAAAAAAAAAAAGATCCTTAGAAATTTATACCTCAAAATAATATTAAAAATAGATCCACATACTGTTGGTACTTTAATAAAGACGATGAGAAAAATAGTATGGTTTTTATTCAAAATTTTTAACATATTAATGTAAGTTACTGATTAATTCGGGATATAGGTGTCATTTATCATTAGTTTATATTTAGTAACTCAGGTATGTGTTCACATTTTTTTTGCACAAACTATTGAAGTCTGGGTATCTCGAAGCTTTCTGCAGTCTTATTTAATATTCTGCGTTAAATTATTTTATATATTGTTTCTGCTACCAAATACATGGCAAACATTTTAATTTAAATACATTGTTCAGAATGGCATTAAAACTGTATGAGAAATTTCTGCGTTGCAAATTTGCAACTTAAAGTTTGATCTCTTCTTGCTTAAATTTAGACTTGAACGTTGAATCTGAGGATATATCGATAAGGTGTTCCTTCTCTTTCAATGGCAAGCCTTCTTATTGTCCATCCACGCTTAAATCATATCATTTTTAGAAGTATAAGATTTTATTGTATTCATAAAATATTTATTTATATTTATTTTTAAGACAACACTGTGTGGGGCTTCAAGATTAAATTTTTTTAAATTAAAATTTTACTAACATTTAGAGGTTTGGAAATAGTGATCCCATGCAGAGCCATTCTCAAATTTCTAGGGAACTCTAGGGTTCTGTCAACCCCAGTTTGAAGACATCTGATACACTATCTTGTCATTATTTAGCATTTGAAATCCACAGTCTTCTGCATCGCATGTCATCCCGGTTTCTACATCAACAAAACTCAACAAAAGAGCACGTATACACCCCCTCACTTGGTAAGAAACTGACCTAATATTCCGCGCAGATGTTTACCAAACCCCACAACTGAAATTCCTCAAAAATTCCTTACCATGGGTTTTCCCGTCACTTTTGGCATCACGCGAAACAACTGTTGAGCATTGCACTGTTCGAAAACGTATCTGGACTTTGGTCCGGATATTTGACGCTCCGGATAATAAACGTTTGGATAAACGACGTTCAACAGTAATATTTGAAATCATTATAAAACTCTAAATAGGGAGGATATACAAAAACACGTCATGTATGTTTTGCTTTCTCCGCAGTGGTAAAGTTAGGTTTTACAGGGAAAGTTTACTTTCCAGCATGAGCTTGAAAGGTAAGATAGTGGCAACCCTAAAAGATGTGAACATGGTTACCAGATTTATGACTTTTTTGCCCCTATGGAAAAATTTGGCAAAAAATTATATAACCAAGGAGCCTTTGAGAAGTCTGTGGGATTGATTCTTCCTGAAATTTCTATGAAGTTATGTAAAGTACCTTTGAAACAATGGTCAAGTTAATCGATTTCAGAATCTACTTCAGCGTTTGCTGCGAAAACACAGAGAGACTTTGTCTGAGTTGCTGCTAACGAAACTGTTCCAGAGACCCGTTTCAGAAGCACAGTAAAACTTTTTTGTAACGAGTGCGTTTTCAGCTACTCTGCACACAATCATTCGTAATATTTTTTACAAATGATTTTATACAATGTAATTTTTATATATATATTTTGATTTGTCTTCTTGTAATATTTTGTTTGTTCTTATATAGTCCGTTAATTAATCTGTTATTTTCCAAATAACTGAAGTCCTAGGCTGCCCCACCCCTTCTTACGTAAATTTGCAACAATACAAAGATAAATTTTGTTTTCTGTTCTTTCTTTTGAACTTATTTTATTCCACTGAAAGAGACAAAAAAAATACTTCAAAACAACTTCCTTACTTACGTGAAACTATTTTCCACAAACAGGTCTAGACCCAATTTTGAAAACGATAAGGGGAAAAATATACAAAAGCACCAAAAAATATTCATAAGTGTTGGAATGATATTGAGACCTGAACGACAATTAACAGCTGAATTAACTCCTTAAAAAATGGGCTTCTAATTCTAAAAATTGAATAAATAGTGCACCACTCGATCCTGCAAGCATCAAAATATACTTTTGATTAACTAATGACGTAGTTTTCACGAAATCCTAAGAGGCGCTGCCGAGTTTTGGGTACGAGTTTTGATGTTACTGAAATTCCATCGATCTGGTACCTTGTGCTCAGTATGCAAACAGTATGTCCATTTACGAGTATGGGTATCCATTTTAAAAATATAGGTCTAAAAAATATGAATAGGAAGTAGTTGTATCATTTCAATGTATGACTTTTTCCATTGTATTTTGAGACATTTACTATTTGTTTTCTTTTATTTCTTTGGAACTTTTTTTTGTAAAAATTATAAGCTTGTACTGGAGGTGTAAAAATTGAATGCAGCTTTTATTAAGCTTTTTCTGTTTCCTCATCATCTGTTTGTACTTTGAAAAGTATGCAACTTAGTATTTCCATAATTATGTGTAGAGAATTAGTATTTTTTTTTAAAGCAAGCTCCATTGGAACTTGTCTGCAAACTTCTATATAAAGAAGAAATGAATTTTTCTCAATATGAGCTGAGGTTGTGATGGTGGTTTCCAAGGGGTTCGGTTTGAAGCTCAAAGTTCTTTTGGGTGATAATATTTTCCATTAGGCTTGCCACAAACAGCACTCGTGTAGCTTCAAGGTTTACATTAATAAAAATATTACAATTCAAAGTTAAAATACAAATTTAATGTTTATTATGTAACCTAGTCTTACTTTAATTAAATTGGACGTGACTTTAGGTAAATTGAAGGATTTTTAGAATTATATCGAAATAAAATGGAAGTTATTGGGAAATTGTTGTTTAATAGTGTAATTTCCAAAGCGTTCATTTAAAAAGGTTATATAAAAAGAGAGTACACTTCAGTTTCGTTACAATTTGTTGATAGGTTTTTTGAATATTTTTATGAATGTTTATTAATACCAGATGGGAATGCCAAATATTTCATTACCTTTTGAAATGACTTTAAAATTAAAGAAATAAATAATTTTAATATTGCTTCCAACCAATTACTTTCAAATTTGGTGCAGAACTTATATATATATATATAATCCAATTATATTTTAACCGAATAATGTATTAAAAAGAGAATATTTGCAGAATATGTTCAATTTTAAATAAAAGTTGTGTTAGAGAGTAATGCTAAATAATTATAAATGTAAAGAATGATACATATTTTTTTCTTTAATTTAATTTTGAATGATACATAACACATTGGCTCAGCTGGAAAATATTCGACAAAAATAATAAAACTATGAAAACTTACTATTAAATTCCCGATGTTCCATTACTATTTTAAATTATCTTTGCTGGAAAAAAGTTCTTTACATTTCCAAATTTATTTTATAGAAGAATGAATACAACGAATTCGATCCTTTATCTAGGGAATTATTTTTATCCATTTAACTTTAAGAAAGAAAACGTCATAAGATCTTTTTTCCCTTACAAACTCATCCGATTAAGTTTCCTTTGAAGAAACCTTATTTGTGGTTCTTTATATCTGAACTGTCTCCAATTTTAATTTATCCCATGTTTATGGTTTAAAAATATGAGCTTTTATAGGTAGTTATTTTATAAATATTTTTATACAAATTAGCAAGCATTATTGACGTACAAGTTATTCATTAAAAACAGTTTAATAACGTTAATTTTACCTATATAATTGATTTTTCTCTTGACTTAATTAATTAAATTATTGAGGTTGAAATATAATACAAGGAATATAATACAATATTTAACAAAACAAATTTGTTTTATTTTAGTCATGCAGCTTTATGTAATTTCTTTCTTTTATATTTAATTTTCAAAATCGGGTCACGCATTTGATAAATCTGAAACAAAGGTATTGTGCATAGACTCCAATATTACGATTCGAGACAAAAAGATTTTTTAAAAATCGTCGTCCTCTCTTCCAATTGAGAATAACTTTCAGTTTATCAATTACCTTTTCTACTGTCATAGTGTGTACTGAAAAATAGTAACGGTAGCCATATAGTCACGGTCATGAATAATTGTTTGGCATTGTTTCTGTAAAATCGTGATTTTAGATGTTTGTGTCATTATAATATAACTGTGTAGAGGTGCTGATGCCCATTAAATTTGTCGAATCTCAAAACTCTCATGTTGGCATAGTGTTGAAATGGAAAAGCAGAAGGCCATCTCGAGAGAATGTCGTTCTTCATCAACTGACCGCAATTTCTAATTACAACTACCATGACCAAAATCCCTCATATTTCGATGGAATTGCGATTCTTACTAACAAACAATCGATCTGTATTGCAAACGATTTATATTTCTATCCGTTTTCGTGTATGAAACATTTTAATTATAAAGAGCAATTTGTAAACCAGACCGAGAAACTTGGAAAATGTGTAGGGGGTACAGAGATGATTCGGATTCCCATAGCATTTCTGGATGACAAATACCGGAGTGGCGACCTATGGTGCAAGGAATTAGAAAAATAGAACAGAAATACCAACGCATGAAGGAGACAAAAAACATTTTATTGAAGGATTGTTCTGCAACAGGTATTCGAATTTACAATCAGAGGTCGTCTGACAGATTTAACAGCGACACTGCATAGAATTCCTTACGTTCTAGAAGATACATCCGGACAGTCTTGACCCCTCAGGGGGCTCACCTTCTTTAGGTGAGTACGGGTGTCACAATCCTGAGGTGCCCTAGTGATCTTTTCCTTTTCCCACGGGATTTACTGTCTTTGGTAAACACGGGCTTCACGAACGCGGGGTACCCTAGTGATCCTTCTCTATTTTCGACCCTCTTTCTTGTCATTCAATTCATTCTTTCTTTCTCTTCCCGTCTAGACCCCAGATATTAAAAAAAATGTTTTGCACAGTATAGCCGAAATCGGCTCTTGCGCCAATAAACCTCAAAATCAATCAACCAATCAACCGGACAGTCTTGACACTAAACTGCCGGCTTCATGAAAACACTGATCCTGTTGGTATACGCCATTTGCGACTCTCGACCATACCAGACATGTGAGACGACTTCTGGTCGTAATTTAGAACACCTGTTGTGTAGTTCAATCTTTCAATAACATATTTTCAGTTCCATTAATGTGTTACTGTTCCTATTCTTTTTCTCTGTTTTTTTGCACCATAGCTAGCAACTACTGCATTTGCGAACCTACATTTTTGTGTAATTCCATGTCGTCCCTGTACTCCCTACACACCCTGGAAGTTAGTCGGTCTGGCATCGAATCACCCTGTAGAGAGCCATATCCAAAAATTGAAAAATATGTTTTATAATATTCGTTCTTTTATTTTAGTACCATTGTAGTTCCTCACCATCGATCCCCGTGATCAACAAACGCACTGGAAGCCTATAAATAATGAACAGGAAAAAGGGAAAAATTATTTGTTGCTTGATCCACACTCTCCATATCAGCCAGATAAGTATAACACGCCAAACTAAAATCAAACGGTGCCAGAAAGAGATTAACAAATAAATATACAGAACAGAAAAATGTGTATAAAATTATTGAATTTTGCTTAAATACAGCAATTATCATGGTACCTCTTCCTCATGTTGGTTGAGATGAAGATCTCACTCCCTGTTAGGATTCCTGGAAGCACCCGAACAGTTTGGGGGGAGAAGACAATAAATCAAACTCGAAATGTTCACCTACAAGAAATGACATCACAATATGCCAACAAGACAAGCTAGAAGGTAATAAATTTTGTACTTATTTGAACGAAATGCAACCCCTTGACCTTGAGAGTTCCACAAAACTGCTGTTGTTTTTAATTCCAAAAGTTGGGAAAACAATGTGGCTTTACAACTGATCAATGTGGGTACATCGTTCATAACCTCCCTTCCTCTCTATATAATCTATATCTAACTGTTTATATGTCATACGGTAGTGGTATCTATTTGCATTGTGCGACACATTTTTCTAGTTAAAGTGCCGCATTGAATGGTCAGAAAAGATCCCGAGTTAAAGAGAGTAGATCTCGCGGATAGCCTTTTGTTACACAGTGTACGTAATATTTATTTTGCCTTTTTTGTCAATATACAATTTTCATTAAATAATGGAGCATTTATAATCAGCTGTAAAAGGTACAACTGTGGTTGATTATTTGTGTCGTGTTTCGAAACAACACGTCGTGATCGGCCATGGATCCCGGAAATTGTAACAGTGTCAAGTGATGACGATGACAGCTGAGCTGGTGATCCACTCTCCAAACTTCTATACCAAACAATGGTAAGGACTTAGAGCAGCGATACTCAATCTGCGGCCCATGAGCCACCTGTGGCCCACCAGACTTTTTTGAGTGGCCCGGCCTTGGGGCACATAAGGGGCATGGGATCAATGATGAAAGAAAATCGAAATTATCCCATAACTGTGTAAAAAATGCATAAAACCTATGTGAGTTGAGTTTGGTAGTTAAATATAATTTTAAAATAAAATACAAAATTATGAGTTCTAATATTTTGATAAATTTTCTCCGTTTTAAATATCTTTTTAATTTTCCTAAATATTTTCTCCATTTTAAATAATTCCCTTCTCCCCATTAATCTTGATGCTGCGGATAGCGGGATATAGTTGACATGTGTATGTGGACCGGCGGAACAAAGATTGAGTACCCCTGACTTACAATCTCAAAAGAGCTAACAGCCTCCAACTGCATCTGCCACTCAACACGATATATGTTTATTGTCATCAAGATGCGAATCCATTACTCAATAAAAACAACACTGGTGAATTCCGCTGTGAAGTTACACCAGCATATCAAACTCATCGTACTTACACCAAATGTAATGTGCATTATTTTCTGTAGTTCTCCCGAAAAATAATACTTTTCGTACATTCAAGAATTTTTCTCCACATTATTTTAAGGGCAAAAGTATTTCGAATGCATCTTCCAAACACCTCAAGGGCTAATAATGGTCTCCGCGGAACAGACGATAAATCTCGAAGGCCGAGGAAGCAAAATTGCTTCATGAATAGCTCCGGGGAAAGGGAGAGAAAGTCCCTGCAAAAATAAAACTGTTTTTTTTTTCCCCTTTCACCCTCGCAAAAATCATTTAGCGAAATGGGACAAAAAATTCTTGAAGAGGCCCATCGAAACCACGAGATGACAGGAAACGACCACTCTGCGTAGTAAAAAACAGAAGAAAAAAAAACAAGACGGGACATTTATTTATTTATTTATTTTTTTTTGCAAGAAAAACGAATTTGAATCGTTCTGACAAGTGCCATCGGGAAAAGGTGGCAAAATGTAAGATGTGATAGCTCTTTTTTTATTATTATTCAATCTAATCTCTGTGAATCTCCCCGTGGAAACGTGTCACGTAATTATTCAAAGCCGGAAGACATTTTTGGAAAGCTTTTAAAGAGTTAAAAGAGATGGAATGTGTCTCCTAAGCAAGAATCAAAATCCGTTTGTAGAGGGCTTAAGAAATCCGACTGGTTGCGACTGGGGATTTTTTTGTTATTGTTAGATTTGTTTAGTGCATTTTAAAAAAATGTGCTGAAATCAAGAATAGAAAAAGAAATTATTATTAATAAAATGGGAAAAAATGGGTAAATATTGACAAAAAACCATATAAACCATTCTGTACCAAAGGTGTATGAACAAATTTTCAATTTTTTCATTCTAATATGTTGCTATGTTATTCATTTTTGAAATGACCTTCTGGATAAGGATATTTTCTTTTTTACAAAAACTAGAGCAGTTTATCTCAGTTATTATATGAAATTGCTTAAGAAATCAGTGATTATATTAACATAAATAAATATAAATTTTGTAATAAAACAGTGATTGATAAACCTGAAGTTGAAAACAATTCAACTATTATGCAGAACTTAAAGAAAAAATTTCACACACACAGTTAATTATATTCAAAACTTTTTTAGCAATCGCTAACCCCGTTTGATTATTTTCAAAAAATCACATTTCGAGTAAAACGGGTTTTAAAGTATGATATCTTGGTTAAAGTAATGGCATCTGCTCTTACTCAAACACTTGTAGTTTTTGTTCTAGTGAACGGAAAATGATAAACTTGATATTTTTGTAAAGCTAATAAGATGGCCCATAAAATAAAATCATAAAAAAAAATTTCAATTTTTTGGCAAAATTCACAATTTTAGGGTAGTCGGATACCTTAAATGCTTTCCTTTGCAAAAAATAGAAAAACCCATTTGGTTAATATGTAGTATATTAGAGTATGCGGTATATCGTTTTTTAATATTGTACATTTACTTCATGCCACTTTTTTGTATAATCAAAAATGCTGTGTGATTCCTTCTCAAAATCAGCAAATATATCTTGGATTTTCTGAAAGAAATATCAAAACTACTGGAAAAAATGCGTTTTGTTTATTTTAATGAGTGCTCTTTTTAATGTTAGTGTTACATATTTCAAGTAATCACATTTTTAAAAAAATTTTTAATGCATACCTCTTTTTAGGGAAACAACAAATGTCATATTTCGTATTCTAATTGCTCAGAATAAAGTATCATTATTTGAATTTTCTAAAACTGCCATGTGATCTAACCTTTAATTAAAAATAATGCGATTCCTCAAAGTGTCAAGAAACACTAATTCTATGTGACGCCATCAAAACCGGATATTGAGCATCCCCGGTCCTCTTTTTGAGCATCCATGGATACAAAAGTGTTAAAAAAATTTAAAAATCTATGAGCAGAGTTTAAAAACCTTCATTATGCTTAGAGGCGCACTATATAATTTTTTTTCCATTTACCTACAAATACACTGCTGGCCATAAAAATTGTAACACCAGGAATGAATGATCCGACGAAAGTTCAAATTGCATAAAAGGAAGATGAGGTTGGAATATGCAAATGTGATTAGTATTTCAGCATATTTAGAAGACGCAAGGGAAAGAAACGACATCTGAGTTCTGACGAAAAGAGAGTACACAACATTTGGGGAAAAAATATAACGTGATATATTTGGTATCCTAATCTACTTCAAAATAAACCCCTTGCGCTTCTACACATTAAAGAAATCTCTTTACTGCCGATGCACTTCAGGAAAGCATCTTTTTTACTCATCTCCACCACTGTGCTCTTCCTTATCTCATCGATTTCTCAAATTGGGACTGTTACAATGACATAGTCAATTTTGGAAATAACAGCAGTCATAAGAACCCATATCTTGGGAGCAGGGAGGTTGAGGAACCATTAGAATTACTTCCCCCCCCCAAAACTGAGTTGTTCCTATTTTGCCTACAACCGTTAGGATAGGTATCACCATCACGCAAATATTCTTCATGCAAAATGGCATACGTGGCCCAATTTCTTTCAAAGTCTCTCTAGTGGTCAAACGACGATCTGCCTTTACCAAATCTTTCTCCCCCTCAAGATTGTATCTTCTAGAGAGCACGGCACACAACTGAACACACATGTTCCTTGAAGAGGGGCAGTTCTCACTTCAAAAGCTGCTGAATAATTTGGTATTGAGTACGAACAGACGGGTGTCATGGAGCCATTGCAGTTAGGAGAGGTCCTATTCCTTATTAAGGCATTTTATTGTGTTATTCTTCCTCAACGTCAGATAATGTTTCTACTGACGCCTTTCTGTCAATAAAGACTTTTATGCTTTTTTCCGTAATGTTTTAAAATATCTGACTAATTTAAAATCATCATTTTCATCAAACAAATCGAAGTGTAATTTTAGTCAATTTTTGTGTGTAGCGCCTGTTTAATAAGTTTTCTAAAAATATCTTACTTTTAACTCTGAATCAATTAGAAAAAAAAAATTTTTTTTAGGGGGAGCGGGGATAGTAAGTCCAAATCAAACCGGAAATTTAAATCCGAAACTGGAAGTGTGAGTTTTCGGTTGATTTTCACCCGCGAAATACGATTTTTATTCGTTTCAAATATGTTAACGAATTTCTTTCATGTTTAGTAAACATTTTTTTCACTTCAAAAATGTTTTAATAGATATATTTCACTTTCAAACAGGTAGTAGTTAATTGATAGCAATGTTTGTTTTGATTTAAACGAGTTGCTATCTTTTCATCAGTTGTGCCCAAAAATATAGCTCTTTAGATCATTTTTGTTATTATTTTTTTAGAGTTTTAGGATAAAAAAGAGTTATAGAGGACTTTGGCAACGGGCCTCGCAATTTTGAGCCATAGTGTCAAGGACCACACCTGGACTGGCACCCCCTCTCCTAACTTCCACACCTTACAAACAGGAGGGCATTTGAGGCTCGGCAGATTTGACGTGTATCGGCCTCCTCTACATATGGGGTCTTCGGCGGCACAGGTTCGAACTCATGACTCGCCAACCACCTTGACCTCTAAGCTACCGTGACCACAGCCACTACTTGTCGGAAAAAAACATCTGAAATAAGTTTGCAACTATGAAAATTCGACTACAGTGGCCTTATTCCATGGTGGAATACCCGTTTTGATTAGGAGATTCTAAAAAATAAATAAATTACGTAGTAAATTTTTTCAAATGTAAGGCACACTTCTTGTTCCTAAATAAATATATTCTCAGAGGAAATTTTTGCTTGCACCTAAGCATTATTTGCGAATTATTTTAAGCGCCAACAATGTTTTGAATGCATTTTCCAAACTGCCCGAGGGTTAATAATGGTTTCTACGGAGCAGACGATAAATCTCGAATGTCGAGCTTGCGAAATTGCATCGTGAATTGTTGGGGGAAAGGTAGAAAAACCCCTGTGAAGAGAAAATTAGTTTTGTTCTATTCACACCCCTATACACATTGTTTATCTGAAAAGGAGGGAGAAGTTTTTTCGAATAAGCTACACTGTAACTACGAGACGACAGGAAACAACCACTTTTTTGAAGCATAGAAAAAAGCGAGGATAAAAACAGAAAGAGAGAAATAAAAGTCTTTCAACATTAAATTTTTGAATAAATTCTACAAATACAATAAGGGAAAATTGGCAAAAAAAGGTATAAATTTTTTTTTATCTTGTCTCTATGGAACACCTCTAGGTTTAAATGTTACGAATGATTCTTAAATAACGTATTGTATGGGGGGAAAACACGATGAAGTGTTGTAAAATGTGTACTTCACACAAGCAAGAATTAATGTTTGTAAAGACGATTATAAAATAAGTAAATACTTTGTATTTGGCTAAAAACGAAAACATACAATCACCTGGGGCAATTCTTTTGTATGATGCGCTTATTTTGTAAAATCAATTTTTTTGTAGTCAAAATATTTATTGTCCCGCGGTTGTTTACTTTTCTTCAGTAAATATTGGCACATACTACTGAAAATCTCTCAAATTTCTATTTGTCTTTCTTATAAAAAGAACATTGTACTAGTTAAAAGAAATATTAAAAAAGTGTAATGTACTTTGTAAGAACACATACTTCAAAAAATTGCAAATATAAAAAGAAACAAGAAACTTTACTTTAAAAAAAATCAAAATTTAACTCAGTGTATTTTTGAAGCATATAATTTTTGTTTGTGTTAGGTACTTTTCTCTAGTTAAATCATTGACTTCTGCGCTTTCTTTATAGTTTAAAATTAAGGTAACCAAGATCAAAAAATAAAGCTGTATTAATTAGAATTATTTCGCCTATATTTTTTTCCTTACATTTTTGCTTGCTAGAAAAAAAGTACAGTCCGTTTTATGTTTTTATTGGACATTTTAAGAGGTCTCAGGGGTGTTAACTTTTTCAGCAGGATTGAAAATATAAACAATATTCAAATACATATAACTCTTTTAAATTACATAATTCGAATCCATTACTCATTATTTATAAAGGAATGAAGCTTCAGAAAAGTGTATAAAATGTTTAAACTATAATCATAATTTTAAAAATTATAAGCAAATGAAAATAAGAAATTTTTTATAAGAAATATTAATTAAGTTTTACTGTGCACATGCTATTTTCAAAAGTATTAGCTATAATTACTAGCAATAAGTTGATTTATAAAGTTAAAAATGTATCTTTATTATACTGTAGTAAATTTAAATAAATAGAATAATAAATTATATGTTTTAAAAAATAAAAAAAATACGGTTTTAAAATTTTTTAAAAAAAACTTCAATATTTTTCAAGTATTTTGAAATGCAAAAGATATATTATTCTTAATTTACCAGGACTTAAAGAGTATGACACATTTTATAATTGTATAAAGTTTTATATATCAAAGGCTTCTATTTCACAAAATAGCGTGCGTGAAGCAAAAGTTACTTAATACTTATTACAAAATTATTTCTTATTTGCATATGCTTAAAACTTTTAAAATTATGATTATATTTCAAAAATTTTGTACTTTTTTGAAACCATAATCCTTTGTAAATAACATGTAAAAGATTCGAATTATTTAATTTAAATTTAAAAGAAGTATACCTGTTTGAAAATTGTTTACATTTTCACCCCTCGAGACAAAATTAACAACCCTGAGACCCCAACAAAAACATGATTTTTTGTATGTAATGCAGCATTCCTCAAACTATGGGACGCACCTCCCTATTAGGGCGTGATAACTCTACACGGGAGGCTCGAGCTTATCAAAAAATTGAAAGTAAAAGATCGTTTAAAAATTATTAATTTAAAGGAAGTAAAACAAAAAATACACATTCTGACATTATGAAAATCAAAGTACACATCTAAGCTGATAAAATACTCGTACATAATACTTATAGGTGTATCACTACAGCACAACGTATTTGATAATTAATCTATCAGTACTAGCAAAATAATACTTATCTGATTAACAACTGTACTAACATAGCACTTATATCCTATTACTTAAAATTAACTTTCTTAAAATATCTATTACTTGAAAGTAACATATAGAAAATTTAATACTTACATTGATAATAAGTACAGAGAATATAAGTAGATTTAGCTTTAAAATATATTATTATTGCATGCAATACATTGTTACTGTATGGTGGGGCGATGAAAATTATGATTAAAAATAGGGTCACAAATCTTGAAAGTTTGTGAAGCACTGATGAAATCTCATGGAAGTATGTAATTTTTATAAAAACAAGTAATATAAAAAAATAATTAAGTCAATTCCTACTTTGGTCAAGAAAGAAATTTTTTATTTTAGTTAATAAAAGTTGAGCACACAATAAGTAAGAAATTCTCTTAAAACCACTGTAAAAGGAATGCTGACGTCTAATTACCATGTGATTACTCAGTTAAGTTAAATCTTCATTACAAATATTTAACAAGAGTTGTTTTATCCAATTGTGCTACCAACTAGAGGAATAATATCGACTGAAATATGTCTCTTAAAATAAAAATAATCAATTAAATTTAATTAATTAAACATAATTACTGAATTAATATTTGAAAATACTAGATTAACATCACAAAAGTCATTCACCGCAATTTTAAAAATGCATTTGAACTTGAACGGATGAATAAAAAGTATTCATTAACGATTGAAAGTTTGAACAAGATTTATAAATAAATATATATTGGGAGAGTGTGTACTAATAGTAGGAATTCAAAAAATATATCTGAAATTATTTTCTTAATTTGCTGAAATATATATTATTGTCTACGCTAAGCAACTAAAGGTGTTTACAAAAGTACAATTTATTTTTTCCACAGAAACGTATAAGGAATATTTCAATAAAATAATCCAGCAAAAATTATTAAAATTATTTAGTAAATAATTGCTGAACAAAACTTTCGATCCAACGTAGAATTAATTGTCATGATATATACAGGGATCAACCCACCTGAAACGAATGCATCCTACATTCACCTTTAAAGGTTATTACACTCCGGAAATTCTCACACACATAATTCATTTTAATAGATCATTTTAATTATTCTAACCTCTGTCCCAACACTACTTTAACATTTATGAATGCATGGACACACGTTCTCCATCTCCACATCTTCAAAGAATCGAACTGTTTACCTGCCGGACCCCCAAATATTGAGCATTTATTCTCCAAGCGGTGAGTTCCATTGATTCGATTGGGGTGGTTAATTATTTATTCAAATCTCGCCACTGCTAATATCGACGGTGAAACGACCCTTCTCGTTAATTGCTCTGATTCTGATGAATTAGTCGCTGTGTCTCCATCGTGACCAACGGCTATTTTAGAGAATAAAAAACAATGACTCTTAGGGAGAATATCTAAAATAATCACTTAGTGACTTTTGCATTTTTCGCCTGTCTATATGAAAATGATACCTGCCAGTTAGTCAAAGAGAACTAAATAACAATAAAAATATGTTAAATAAAAGAATTAAATAAGTAATTTCTTATAAAAACGTGATTTTTAAATACAAAATTAAAATTCAATCATTATTTCTGATGAGATTGTTTAAAGAAATTATTCAAAGATTTTTACACAAAGCAAGCCATTAATTTATGTACAAGAAACAATTTATTTAATTTTTATAATTGGTATCTTAATTTAATTATAATTTTTATTGCAGTTTTTCTATTTTTAATTTTTTTTTCATTATTGTTGTTTGATATTTAATAAAATAAAAATTTATTTCAAAATTAAAGTTGTTCATTAAGAAATAAAATAGTTAGGTCTTTTTCACACTGAATCATAAACATATCAACAATAAAAATTTGACGATGAACAGACCTCGTATTTTGAACGAATGTTTCGTGATTATACTATTACAAAAATACCAGCTCTTTGATCATTAGGTCACTAGGCAGTAAGCTTTCCTATTTTTCTTAACATTACAGTACAAGTCATTTAGAACACTCGTCACACACAATCATCCCTTTTCTTGAATCACATAAAACAAAATCAGGTGAATTAGTCAAGTTCAAACTGAATTCATAGGCTGTAAGATGTCGAGTTTGCTCAAAAGTATAGGCCAGTGCTTGTTAAACTTCCGATATTTGCGATCCAATTTTCAGTCATAATTTATAGTTTTCTTTTTTTATTTAAAATTAAATCCAAAATATGATGCTCCCTTTTACCACTGCTTGCCAGCGTTCTGGTAGCTTATCTAATCCTATGAAAAAGAAATCTTAAGTTTTTGAGGCAAAGTATTCTTCCACTGAATAGTCAGATGATGCAATATCAGTGAATATGGTGGTTGAGGTAAAGTTTCTCAACCCAAGTACTCGTTAGTACAATGTTTTGCAGAACTGAATAGTTTTCTATCGGAAATTGCATTTTTATATCCGGGTTACTAAATATAATGCATGGGTATGCGACACTTGGATCACAAGTTAATGTTATTAATGCTAGTATGAACTGTATTAAAAGAGTTTGCATTACAATTTTTTATGACAAATTGAATACTTTTTTTTATTGTCTTTGTATAAAGTGCTTTTAACATGTTGATCTACTTTTTTAAAATTATTATACAATATTAAGACAATGTTTCATCAGAAAAAGTGCAATAATCATCAGAAATTCAATTTAATTATCTTCAGTCTTAAATATATTTTTCTTCTTATTGAATTACATATATTTTATAAAAAATAATAGTATGATTTATCTATAAACAGTAGATAGCTCGAAAATACAAGTTAAACTTGTAAAAAAAAATTAAAAAATTTACTTCTTTAAGCTATTATTTATTTCATATTGGATTAATATGAAAGTTTTTGATTGATAATAAATATTTATGCATTGATGAAAATGCATGTTATTTTTACAACACAAGAAATTGCAAATAAGATAGAAAAAACTCAACACAATATATATATATATATATATATATATATATAGATATATATATGGAAGAAATTTATAAAATATATTAAAGAAAACAAAGAACATAACAGGAAATACTTAATAAAAACATGAAGATCAAATCTAAGGAAATACAAATGAGAACCTAGCGAGTCAAAAAGCAATTTCGGACTTAGGACCGAATAAGTGGGGTTAAACTAGTTTGAAGGCACCAACCTTCCCCCTTTGCAACTAGGTAGGAAAGACCAAAATAAAATAAATAGAAATTTAAAGTATAAAAATTCCAAGTATAAAAAATTCAAAGTATAAAAAATCCAAAGTATAAAAAATCTCATAGAAATTATGAAAGAACAACCAACTACTATTCAGCAAAAAATACTCCTAAAATGTTTAAGCAGAAAAATACTAAAAGAATTACCGAATAAAAGGATTCTTCAAAAAAAAACTTTTCAAAACTTCTGCTCACAGAGCTTTTTCCAGGAGATCCAAAGCTCTTGAAACCAATGGAAAGCTTTTATACGTTGTGATAAAAATCTAAATTACACTTAACCGCATCCTTTATACCAGCTTGTAAGGACAGACGCCAAGAAAGATGACAATCAAATTTGGTAGGCTATAACTTGTTTGATTGTCGAAAATGTAGAAATTTGGTTGGTTGTCAAAATGTAGAAATTTGGTTGGTTGCCTAAAATGTAGAAATTTTTCAATGTATAAGATTTTTAAGAAGGGTGTGAAAAAAATATAAACTGTGTGAAGAGTGTTAGAACAGAATCTTCACAGCAAAATCACTAATATACTAACTTTGAGATCCTATTGTTGTATGGTGGTTTTGAAATCAGAAGTAACAAGACGATTAATATATTTGTGATGAATATAAGTTCTTAAGAAGTTAAAATGATAGTCATGATCTAAGCAGCATTGGAAGAATTTCTTGATATTATTAAATTTATCTATTTTGTTGGTAGTTAAGTTATCAATCCTAAGTAAAAAATTCAAAACAATATTTCTGTAAATTGATAGATGCAAATTACTGTTCCATACAGGTATTTTAAATACATGGAAACTAAAAGAATCTCTTTTGTCAAAATGTTACAGACTACTTCATTGTCAATAAGATGCAAGTCTAAATCTAGGAATTCAACCATATTAGAGTTAAAGTTAGTTTTAAGAAGGTTGAGATTGTCAGGATAGAGCATAATATTTGGTTTGAGTTCACTATTTTTACCAAAAATTAGTATATCATCTATATAACGATAAAGTAAGAAAGATTCATTAAAAATATGATCAATTTCAAAAAAATGTAAATACAGGTTTGCTAAACAATTACTAGCAGGACCACCCTGAGGTAATCCTCTGATCGCTTTATAAAGATTCTGATCAAATGCTATGAAATTTTCTTGTAATACAAGATTAACAAGGATATCAAATTTTTCCTTTTTCATTGAATTATGTAATTCATATTTATCATAAATTAAATGTAGAACCCTAATTATATCATCTATATCAATAGAATTAAAAAGGTCCTCGAAGTCAAAGCCGTGCATGGAAAAAACTGTATATATATATATATATAAATGAATAGTTGCATAAAATTTCCATTCACAATTTCTACTAGTTATGTCTCTTGACCAGGTATTTATGTTTAACGTTAAATACTCTAGTTCCATTTCTTATAAACTTAAAACTTATTTGGAGAAATGTACTCTCTCTCTCTCTCTATGTTATTTTGTTATCACTAATATGAATGGAAAGTATATATCCCTTTATATAATTATATTTATACTTTAAAAAAAATGGAAGCAAAAAGGACATCAGGAAAAAAAGATACAGAATTCTCTCTGAAATCTAACGTTTGAAAATATATTAATAAAGATTAAAATCATTATTACATCAACAAGTTACCAAAGTTTATCATGAATAAACTGAGTTCCAGTAATCAAAATCACAGTTTCTACTACTTACAAGAAAGTTAACTAACTAATTTATAGCATTGTTTTACCAGGACAATCTTATCTCAAAAATATCAGTGATTGTGGCCAATTAACTCCTTAACAATAATTTTGAAAAAGATTTTCTGTATTTCTCTTCGCGATAAATATAAAATTGATCCAAATACTTTTCTTGGGTCGATATTGGTAAATAACTCATGCAAAAAATTTATTCAGGACTTATAAGCAGGATAATGTCAATACACATGAGCCTTTTAGACCTTTATATTTCTGTAAAAATAAATCTAATGATATAAAATAAATCTAATCTATAATGATAAATCTTCTACATATTGTGCAAATACCAATATAAATGCATATTTGTTATAAATAGTAAAAATATTTGTACATATCTCTCTTTCTCTCTGTGATAGGTTTATACCACGCAGTCAAACTCTTGAAAGACAGATGTGTCCATCAATACCACACAAATATATTACAATTTTTATTTTTTTGTAAAAGAACTATGGATTCAAAAATGACTATTTTATTTTGATCATGTAGTTGTGAGCAAGACTTTTGTTTTCAATATATAGACACAGATTTATTTTATTATACACATTTTAATTTTAAAACTTTATGCCTTATTTTATTACCATATTTGTAATTTAATTCTTGATAAATTATCTTTTGCCTGAAATAGTGCAGCGAAAAAGGAATTTCAAAATGCTGCACAATTTTTTTACGCGTAATTTTAAAAATGGTAAATGTCATTTTGATTTCTAATGTTTGAAAGTGGTACTTGATTCACATCATTTAGTATAAACATTAATGAAACTGTAATTAAATTAAGATATTTTTCCATTTTTGTAGTGAATGCTTCTCGAAAATGTTTTTTCCCCCTGTAATATTGTAAAATTATAAAATAAAATAAGTTTATATATATATATATATATATATATATATACTTGTTTTGATATGACATGTATCCTTACATATCAGATTCTTGTGTTCTAATTTTAGATAATTAAATACTTAAGTACCTCTGTTACTACTCTGAAGATGCGTAAAATAAGTAAAACTTAAGTTAATTAAACATTATATGTTCTCAATATAACTTGATTTAAAATAAACAAAAATTTGCTTAAGTTAACTAACATATTTTACATTCTTATGTAGGTTCTCTATATAATTTTATTTAAAATAAACAAAAATTTGCTTTGAAGTATTTGCATGCTTGTGAAAGTCTACATCTCTCTAAAATCCTTTTTGTGAAGAGGTTTTTTTGTGAAGACAAAAATTGTGAGAATAAATAAGCTGACTTCGGTATTGAAAATATTCTTCAAGATAATTGTATACATAATAAACAGTGAGGAGATGGTTTGTAATCCTCACATTTCAACATGTTTTCAAAACACTCATATTTTTCACCGGTATATGAAAAAATGTGATTCTTTTCCTCAATCATTCTTTCTTTTACTGATAGAGCAACCATTTCAGCAAAATAAGACATTTTAAAAAGTACAATGTGAAACTGTGATAGCAAAATAGTCGTAGTAATTGTAATTAACAAACAACAGCGTAATCACGTGACACAGTTTTCACGTGATCGGGACGTCCCATGAATTTAGTCAGTTATTATTGTTATTATTATTTTTGCCTTCACCACGTTTTTTCCTTTTTTAAAACTAGTACAACATTCAATACCTTTGTTGCACTTTTCTGCACTCATGTTTATAATTTTATAAGTTTAAAAAAGCTGACGAAAATACGAAAAAATGTGTATAAATCATCAATCATATTCTAATCTAACTTCTTAATTTGGATCCGAATTCTTGCTAAGGATCGACAACGCATAAAACTGCACTTATTCAAAAGCGCGACAGAACTTTACTGTATACCAATATATGGATTCAAAAATCCTCAACAAAGTATTGAAATGTTTTGCTGAATTGTGAAATTTCTCGCATAAATTTAAACACCGGCTTCTGTATTTCTTTTAAAAAATTATCTTTATGTATGGGAAATTTGTTTAAAAATAATTTTATAAATTTAGCATTTAACCTGACTTTCACTTTTTGAGGAAGTAATATAAAATAATTGTCCTTCTTTGTTAAACACAAATGCTATTAACCTCGTGATATCCAAATGACCGTCTTGTCAATCAACAAGCTCTATTGATCTTCGTCTCTATACCTTCTGTCTATATATTACGCCTTAATTTCAAATGATATGAATATTAATTGTTAATATGATAGAGTTAGCTACAGTAGATTAAGTAATGTTGTTTTCAGAACAGGAAAATAGGGCTCCTGTGCTAGAAAAAAAATTTACCGAGCTTAACAGATCTTTACTTGACTGATTGTATAAATTCAAGTTTAGTAGGTAACGAAGTATTTAACAAGTCAATAAATCCCGAAAAAAAAAGTTTGTAATATGGAAAATTTGTAATTAGGTATTCCTCGTTTAATGTACTTTATAAACCATATGGAACAAATTTTAAACACATAAACACTAAATATCATTAGAAAAAGTAATTATTTACACTTTTTTTGAAAATTAAAAATTTGTTTACATTATAATATTAAACATCAGAAAGAAATCTGCAAGGGAAACAAGAAAAAGAAACATTGTCCAGGAATACTATGCATTTTCAAATTTAAAAAGTAATTTTGTATTAATATTAACGAATTTTAATGAGGCATTTTCTAATTTTAAGCATAAGCATAATTTTAAACACGCATTATTTTATAATCAGTAATTTTAAGCATACTATCACACGAGTCCTTAAATTTAAATGCTGAGAAAGTCTGTTAATTTCATTTAAGTTTTTTTATTTGAAAACTTATTTTATTGCTTTAGATGGCGGATCTGGTAAAACCAGTTCAAGGCCATTTATCACCATAAAATATGTTAAAAGAGAGAAATGTTTTTGAAATAGGGAGAGAAAAAATTCGAATCACTTGAGAAAAAGTTCATTAAATAGAAAAAGCACTCCAGCATTTGGAGGTTACTCTTTCCAAAGAAAAGAATAAAATGTTCTTAGTTCGAGAAAAAAGTTCGTAAAATAGAAAAGTTCGCTAAATAGAAGTTCGTAAAATGGAAGTCTGAATGTATATTGGTATAAGTATAAGAGGAATTAAAAGGAGCTTTCTTCATATAATATACTGCTTTATTTTTTTTCCTTATTTCGATAAAATAAATTTTTTCGAGGTTCTCATATTCTTAGAAAATAGCATCCGACTTCCCATTGTTTAAACAAATATAAGGGAAACGGCTTTTTTTTCCAAGGAAATCAGCTAAAAGCTTAAATCTACAGAGACAATAACCTAATTTTTATTCTTCTAGATATTTTTTTCCGAGATGTATTTTTTTTAAAAAACTTTCATTGAAAAAGTGCTGCTGAAAACAATCCAACCCATGAAAACCAGTTTTTTTCCACAAATAAGCGAAGCTCTAGGTTTGAAAGAAGAGGGGAGGGGGACTGAGAGGCACTCCCTCGCATTCGACACACACACAGAACCACTCAAATGAAGATGATTTTTTGTGACAAGGTTCTTTTCACTCAGCTATCTGCATACGAATAAAGAAGTAGAACGGATGCTAAACACTTCGTAGCACGTCTTTTTTTCTGAATGCTCAGGCATGCATTTTTTCCCTTATAAATCATCTTCGCCTCAATATTCGATGCGTTCTCTCGTAGGGCAATAGCGATACAATTTGAGATTGTTTGGTTTAAGTTTGCATTTATTTTTGAACTGAAATGAAATGATGTTAATCTCCATTGTTTTGTTTCTCAAGGACTTTTCCATAACAAAAAGTGAATCTTTGAAAGATAGTTAAAATTTATTACATTTTGCGTTATTAAATTTTATTATTATTGTTTTTTAAAAAAGCTTTATTTAATAAGGTATGGTGTTTCTTAAGTACATTCACTACTAGCGTTATTCCGTTTTATTTAGAGCAAAAATGAAAATAACTTCAAAAGTATGAAATCAATAATAGCGTATGTTAGATAATTTTTTGAAATATTAACTTCTCTTATTTTATACAAGTGACAAAACAATCAAATAAAGCAATCTTAATGTATTGATAAATTTCATTTTCAAGAAGATTATTTTTAAAAAAAATTTAAATCGTGAGAGAAAGTAACGTATTTTAAATAGAGAATAAATGAAAGAATCTACTTCTGAATAGTACAGTAAAATGCACTTTTGAATTTCAAGTAGATTAATTAATTGAGAAAAATATTTACAATTTGGATATATGTCTCATAAAAATGATCTAAAAATAATTGCTACTTAAATATCATAGCATTGATTAATTTCTCAAATTCAAAAAACGCTGCCAAATCCAGTTATTGTTCCTTCACATGCGTAGGTTCCTTCCGTATTAGCTTATGAACAAATACATTGGCGAACATTTAGAAGAGTTAAGTGCTGCATTAAAAAAAAACACATATACTCGAAATAAATGAAAACAGATCTAACGAAAACTAAGTTATTCAGACACCCAAAATGTCGTAACAGCAATCAAAATCATGACAAATGAGACTTCTTCATGGAGACGACACCAAATAAATTCGCAGGAATGTAAATTAAAATGTCGATTTGTAGATTCGGGGTGTCTCATATTTGACATTTGGTAAAACCCATAGCACATCGAATACTTACCTTTTTGGAAATAATCTACTGATTTCTCTTCCATGGATAAAAGTCCCCAAATTCTAATAATTCTTTACAAGGAAAAAATGTTATATATAAGAATATTTGAAGAATATTCAATTATTCAATCATGAGTAGAATATTATAAATAATAAAAAATGGTATTAATTTCTAGCATATGAGATTAAGATTATTGTGTTTGAGCATGCACGGGAGCAGCGCAACTTATAAAAAATGGTTATTATATTCGAGCATGATGAAGAAGATTATTGTGTTTGAGAATGTTCGTGAACACACAATTCAACCTAAAAACAAAGGTTTATATATTGGAGCCTGCGTGAACAAGATTATTATGCTTTAATATGTGCGGAACAGTTTTCCACTGATGGCGGCATATCACTGCATTTTGAAACGTTTTTTTTATTTGATGAAATTAATCGACGATATTATACATAAACACCAATAAAATTAGTTATCCTGGATTATTCAGTCTATTACCTTGACAAACAAATATGAAACTTTATTCTGACAGGGTAAAAATAATATCTTTATCATTTTCTCACTTTCACTATTATACTGTATTCCCTTAGTAGGAATGAAATACATTGCCCCCAAGAAACGACTAAATCCTGTCAACCACAGTATCTACTCATATTTCTGGGAAACCATTGCTGCACTAATTCTAATAAATTACAGTTACATACCTATCATATATACTTCTAGTAATATTCAACATTTTTTTATTATTTATTATTTAAATACAATCTCTAAAAACCAAATTACAAAATACGAGGATTGGAGAAACTTTCTTGTGAAGATGTCAAAAATAAATGTGTTATTAATGGTTGCAAATACGCAATGTATATTCTTTCGAATCTAATCTACTCTACTACAACTGTTATTTTACATAAGATTTTTGTCCAACGTATTTTGACTGCTTTTTCCAAACTGCCCAAAGGATAATAATGATTTCCAGGAAATAGACGACACATTTTGATAGTGGAGCTTGCGAAATATCGCCAGACACATCCCTGAGGGCATGGAAGGAAGCCCTAGAAAAACATAAAAACTTTGTTTCCACTTTCCGTTCTCGAAAAGAATAGAATGCAGAACGCAAACCATCGAAGAAGTTTATATGGAGCTATAAGATGAGAGGACCTGGATTATTCTTCCTATTGCAAACAAGTATGTGAAAAAAATCAGGAATCATAAAATGGAAATATATTTTTATAATGAGCGAAGGATTTTTGATAAAAAGCTCTTTTCCAAATAAATTTTACCAATGTAATCTAAAATAATGATGAAAAATAATTTTTTACTTCGACTGATGTATGTGTTTGCTCCCGTTTGGAAATATGCCTTCTTAGGTTTTAAATATAAGAGAAAGGGTTTAAAGATATATAGGACGAGAGTTAGTTCCCACAAGCTGGAAGAAATGTTAAAGATACGAATCTATAGGTAAGCATCCTATTTTTCGTGTAGTAGACACACTTGTAGAAACACTTGTAAATAATAGGTAGTTTTTAAAACGGCTTTGGTTTCTCAAGAACCTTCGATATTCAGGATATTACAAAAAAAATGACTTTCTCTTCCACAAATATCACCAACAAATGTAATATTAGAGGCAATGAAACAGACTAATCATGTTTTCGTTATATAAGACTTATTTTCTTTTAATGAATTTGTAAGGTAAGGCTACAGGTTAGTTTTAAACGTCTTTCTTAGTATTATTTTTTTATGCTTTATTTTGAAAGAAATAAAAACCAGTTTATTGAAGTCCTTATCTTCAATGGAAAAATTTTGTTCTATAACATTATATTTTAAACAAATAACAATGCTTATCATCTAGAATACCTCGTCTTATTACCCTGTAATACCCGTTGAACTCAAGAATAGGAATCTCAAATGTTATCTGTCACAGAAAAAATTATAATTTTAAGCATTACAAAAGCTCAATACTTCACGCAGGATTTAGTTTTGTCAGAAATTTCGACACCTTACGAAATAACTGAAACTCGGTGCAAATGAGATGAAAAACTTATTTTTGGAATTCACTCCTTAAGAATCAATGGTTATAAGAAGGCCCCGCTATGGAAATTTTATATTATGAGAAGTGAAATTAATGCAAGCATTATAACAAAAAAATGTTATGCCCTCCTGCGCATGTGCCAAGTCTGTCGGGAGAAAACAGGAAAGAATTCCTAATTTTTCGTCGTTTTTAAAATTACGATTCTTCTTTTCTTTTAAAAAAAAAAGTAATTACAGCATCGAAAAGGTCATTTATTTCGTCACGATATGGTTGTTTAACTTTCTTTTTAGAAAATTACGATATTTTGCATTTTTACGATTTTTTCTAAAATGAGTCAATATTGATACCTTTTCATGAAAAGAATCTTTTACTCGTTTTGTAAGGATTTCTGATCATTGTAATGAATTGACATTTTGTACTAAGAAAGTTCATACCTTGTTCTTTTCGAATCAGTGACTTAAAATAGGAAATGCCGAAGAATTTTTTACCATTTGTCAAAAAAATACACAAAATTCTAATTAAACATTTAAAAACTTCATCATTTATAAAAATAAACACACTAATTTTTTACGTGTGTCAAAGCTGGTTATCCCTGATTTGTCTAAAAAATGAAAAAAAAACTGCTTAATAATTACGTATTTCAAAAAGTTTATGTTCTCTAACACACATTGTCTAATACACTTTTTACTAGAATTCATTTACGCAAAATTTATTATTAATTTTCTTTTGCACTTTTGGTTTAAAAAGTACCGTTGTTTGTTATCGATGTTTGAAATTTGGAAAGAAAACTTACAAATTTAGCCCTCAAAAGGATTAAAAGTGCAAAAAAATATTCGCAAAGTACATTTACTGTTGTTTTGCCTACTGGCATTATTGACGTCGAAAACCAGTTTCCGAGCCAAACAACTTTATCGCGAGTAATGTCTTATACTCCGCTTCACCTTAACTTGGCAGTCCAAATCACATTCATTGCTGGGTTACACTGGAAGAAGAGGTTGACTATATATAACAAATAAAAATAACTAAATTTGGTGAATTAAAATGTATACGTGAAAAACATATTTTTGTTTCATTTTTATACCTGTCTTTAATTCTGTGAGTGTATTTACTCTATATCCGGTAATAAAACATAAATTTCTATCATATTGGCAAAATTCTTAATCTGTTTTATTTCGTTAGGATTATTTTAAATAAGTTTATAATACTATAAATAATTATTTACAAAAAAAATAATATCGTTTTTGTATGCTATCTTAACATATAATGAAGCATAAAATAGAATTTTGAACCTCATTTAAAAATTTATCAATATTAAAAATTATTATCCTTCTTTTGCTTAAAAAAGTTAGTTTACTTAAAAAATTTTAGTTTACTTAAATCATATTTCGATGAACATTAGAAAAATTACGTTACAGACCATAAAATGGCAAAATGGAATTTATATGTATATTCAGTTTAATAAGCACAGCTTTAAAGAAAAGTGATCGATTTATAGCTGTCATGGTTCCAATGTGAACATGCAGATCAGTTCTGGATCCCACAATAATTCCCACCCAAACGAGCCATTCTGCACCAACGAAATGGTGCTGTTCAATGATGTTTTTTTGGCAATAAGGTACCTGGCGCTCTCCATATGAAAGTTCGGCGAGAATCAGAATGTAAGCTAAAACTGGACTCGTCGGAAAACATCACACAAGTCCACTCGTGCGATATCCACAATGTATGCTCTCTACTCCAGGAGAACCACAAGCGACAGTAAGTTTCAGCAAGTGGAACACATCTGACAGGTCTATAAACATATACACCAATTTGCCATAAGTGTCTGTACATTGTCTGCCTCGAAACTCTCGTACCAGTAGCTGAAGAAAACTGACAAGACAAGTCTGATGCTGTGATCCATCTGTTTCTTTTGTCAATAACTGACAAATATTGGTCCTCTTTCGGCGATAAAACTCGGTAACTCGGGATTGTAACTCGGGGACGACCTGTGCTGTAACGTCTAATCCTCTACCATCTTAGAATAATTGTCAACGCCTAGATATGACAGTCTGGGTGATTCCAAGTGCTTCGGATACTTTCAGCTAGATACTCCCACATTCTAGTGAGCTGATAACGTAAAACACCATGTAAAAATCATCCAAATGCGTTCTTCGTGTCATAACTATGCGGTTATTGCACTGAAAGGCTTTTGAAGCACTTGCGAACAATTTTAATTCTCTGCTTGTATTCCTTATATATCCCCCTCTTACACTCTCACCATTGTGACATACTATAGGTGTCATCTGGTGGCTTCTGCAATTTGCATGTGATTCTGGAAGATGTGTGTAGTCATTTTTTACGGGTGATATATTTATATATTTTAGAGATATATTTCCACGTGACTCTGAATTATCCTTAATTTTTGGACTTGGGTGTGTATATATAAGTTTCAAAACACTAATTTACTTTTTTACAAACTATATTGTCTATATATAATTAAATATAAACGCGCATTAACTTCGTTTTTGTTTTGTTTTGGAGAAAAAAATTATTTTTCTTAAATGAACATACAAAATAAAGATTAATAAATCTAAACCGAATCAATTCCTTTTTCCAAAGAAATTTTGTATCCATTATTTTGATCTGAATCTTATTTTACAGTCCATGGACAATTGCCACGATCTACGAGCGACTTAATATTATGTACATTTTCATACACAGCAATTAACGCTGTAACATAATAGTTATTTATTTAACATTAATTTATCGATACTTAGTAATTTTAACGAATGCATTACATTAAAATAGTATAGATAGGGGAACACGAACGATTCAAATGACAAAAATTGGTCAAAAAAATCAAATCTAATTTTTTTAGCTTAAATTATTTTTATATACTTTTCTATAACATCACAAAACTTAAAAGCTCTAAACTTAAAAAAACGGGGAATTATTATAACTTTTACGTTCGTTTTCATTCATATTCTTATGACAAATCAAAACTTTAAACTTACTTATCTCAGAAAGATAAAATAACAAGTTTGTCTTCATTTAAAATGCTAAGACTTTTTTTATTTTGTGTCTAATGCTTTGAATTTTTTTTACCAATTGCTTATAGTACATGTAACAAACGTTGGTATGCATTTTTGAATTCAAGCAATACTTGTTTTTTTAAAAATAACTAAACTCAGAATTTATAAATCTTTTAAGGAATTTTCAATAAACATTCATAAAAAGAAGTATTGTACAAATGCCAATCATGTTATCGCAAAACCTATTCTAACTTTTGTTATACATGGTTTGACGTACTTGTAAATCACACATTTCATGCGTTTACGTAAATTTTGTGGCAGTAGTAGCATTTTAAAATCACTCCAATTTTTTTTCCTTAAAAATTATAAATGCTAGCTTTTTATGCAATTTTGAGCACAAAATCTGTTTTAAATAGTATACACACAAGGTAACCTAAACAATTTTGAAAATCCTTAAATTAAAAATTCTTGCTTAAATTGTACGATGTCCCTTAAACAGTTATTTATTAAAGAGTATGTAATTTTTTTATGAAATATGGCTTATAACAATTCACATTTCTTTATCAACAAAAAAAAAAATTTAATATTCGGGGCGAAAAATAACCTACAGATTTTCACGACAAAAATTAAGCACACTTTTATTTTATATAGGAAGTGTTGTCTTCTGATTGCAATGGTGGTATTAAATTTCGATTCTTTCAATTAAGTTTTAGAGTTTCGAAGTGGAACAGCACCGATGCATGGAGAAACCCTTGTCCCATCTCATTTATCGACTCAGAGAACTTAAAGTAATTCCTAGTCTGCAAAAACAGTCTCTAAGTTTCAATCCCGGATTAAGATCTGGGACCACGCTGGACATTTAATTTAATCTGAATTTTAACTTTCTCAGGAAGGTTGGAAATAAAGAAAAATTCACCCAAATAACATATGTATGATATAAAAAGCAAATATCTTATCGTCCATCAGGCACTCCCTCTTGGAAGACTATGACTCTCTGAAGATTAATAGACTAGGAAGACTATCACTCTGAAGATGATGCATAAGCAGGGCAGAAAATGGAGAATTTTATTGTATTAGACCAAAGAGCAAACATCCAAATGGTTTTAAAAGAGACTGATCTTAGAAAACCAATGTGTGTGTCAATTATTCACTAAGAACTGCACGTACCGCGTGCCATTAAGCTGACTTCCACGACTACTGATGCTGACTCGTTTTTAAAAGCAAAGTGGGTGCAACCTTTCAGAAGAAATGTTAAATCTTTTGGAAGAAGACGATAAAATCAATATTTTTTTTATTCTCATAACTATGGATATATATCTAAGGTAATTTGGGGAAAGATGCCAGTTTGTTAATAGTACACCTTGTCGTATATTCCTTGTTATTGGTACTCCTTGCGTCGATAGATAGAAATACTGGGCCACGTGTGTAAGGAGTCTGGTCTGATATTAAGTGTGGCTTGTGAATTTATCGGAATTAATCATCTTTAACCGGTGTTATATTTAGATCTCATGAGCATTTAAAGAAGTGAGTGCACCTTTTATGATAATCCGTTTCTCATATTTAAAGTTCATGCACGTACGCCCGTTCATTAACGCCCGAAGAAAACTAAAAAAGACGGAAAATATCATAAAAAATAACAAGAAAACTTCGAAGAAACAGATGAAAAAGACGTGTCAGTTTGTCATCCTTAATCAAAGAAATTCCTCTAGATACTAGTGGTGACAGCTGTAAAGAGGATAATAATGACGATTTTTATACTGTGTAATAAAGGGTACTTTTATGCTAAAAAGGATCCCTTGACTGGATTCAGTGCATCGAATGCAACAAATGGTTGCACGAAGATTGCAATGATAATCATTTGCACTGTGATAACACACAATGATAATCACCGTGTGTCCCCCATCCGGTATAATGGATAGCGACGCTGACTTCTATGCCGTAGGGCCTGGGTTCGAATCTCGGAGAAGACATGGATGTTTGTAAATGTACAGCGCCTTTGCCGCATGAGGCACTCTTAAATAGCCGTCGAGCCACAAGTCTACTCGTGAGGTTCGTGGAGGGGGAAGAGAGTTGGGAGGCCACTGACTCCCACTAGATTTTTCTCCCTCAAAATTGGGGTGGAACTGAGCCAAAACGTATTATCATCTGTATGGTGCTTAAAGCTACAGCTGACGACAGGCGTGCATCTAGCCCTTTTCCACGATGAATTTCGTGGGCCTCAATTTAACATCGCCAGACAGGTGGCATTATTAACAACAACATTGAAATGTTGTGTAGGCTATCATTTGAACCTGTACTGATATTATTTTTAGCAAGCTAATTATGAAAGAATTGATTTTTTTTGTTTTTCTATAGTTATTGTTACTACATATTTAATTTCATAATGTTTGCTTTATTATTTTATTTACTGGGGTGTTGTTGCATCTTACTCCATGAATGGTGGCATCTCCCCCCCCCCCATATGGGGGAACATGACACAATTAAATGAATTTCTTTAACATTAAATTTCATAGTTTATTTTCATACTAAGAAGAGAATTAAATTGTATACATAACCAATTAAATATTGAAAATAAAGTGTATTTTCTCCATGGTCTTGTCATTTTAATTTTGATTGTACTAATCGAAAATCTTTCAATGTGACAAAACTTCCCTCGATTTACCTTATTAATATGTTTCAGGCAGCAAATATAGATGATCTAAGTTGATAAAAGCATAACAACGCACATTCTACCGAGAAGACTAATGTGCAGAAGCTTGCATGTTAGTCATGTGTCTGTTTTAAGGATAACTGGAAAATCCTTTTAGTAGATAACCTGAAAAAATATCAGCCATTAACGCCAATTTTTGTACAGTATTGAACAAATTGCATGATCTTCTGCTTACAAAATGGCTTGTTATGTTCACCAAAAGCCTAATTCCTGCGTATAATACACTCACCTTACCCATTTATCTTGAGTTTCAGTTAAAGAATGAAAGCAATGTAGGGGGCGGGGGTAAAGTTACGTCCCGTCCACCCTATTTTCTCACTCTTGCTCCAAACAAGTTTTTCTTAATCTATGAATTAAGAAAATATTATTATTCTATTGAATATTATTATTCTATGCTGACTGGCATCCAATGACGTAACTCAAGAAATGAAAGAACGGTTTTCGAAGCTTTTTGCTGAGAGTACTAAAATGACGGTCTTCGAAAAATAAACCGAAACTGTGTGCGAGAAATGTATAATTGATTAATAGTGACTATTTAATGAAATTACGAGAATAATAATTAGTGTTTGCCTTACTTATTTTTTACTAATACTTACAATTTATGATACTACTCCGTATGTATTAAAATTGGATTTCATACATGTTTATAATCTTTGTTAACTAATTTTTAGTCATTCATTATTAACGATGTTATGTTTTACTCCTCTTAGGAAACATACGCACCCCCATCAAATTCAATCCAGAAGTAAAAATTATTTAATGAAATTTTAAACATCCGTCCAAGAATTGTTAAGCGAAATGTTTGATTCAACCTCGGGATTAATGGCCGTGATAAACATGCGAAAGCTTACCTGTAATGAGGGCTTCACCCATTCAAAATTAAATGTTATTATTCTGAAGAGGTCCAATTCATTTCCTAAATCATCCACTTTATTCCACCTACTTCCCCCAAACGCACTGCTTAAACATTTATGAATCCCATAATTCTAATTTTCTACCTCCTCCTTTTCAAAGGATCAAATTGTTTACGGACGGATCCTCCCCAATTTCAAAATTTATTCTCAAACAGTGAGCCCTATTGAGTCCATTGGAGCAGCACTTTATTTATTCATATCTCGCAGCTGCTATTTCAGCCGGAGAAGGAAGTCCTCCTGTTAATTGGGTCGATCCTGAAGGATTAGTCTCCGGTGACCCACTCGTTACCAGTGGCTATTTCGACTGGATTGAGTGTCCTGAATGGATGGATGCCTCTAAGGGAAAGATGCTGATTGGATCTCTACTTGCTCTTATTGATTTTAGTGTCAAAACGCATCATATCTTACAGTTAACTAGTTTGTGTTGATAACAAATAGCATCGAAATTGTTGACGCTTAAATGATCCCATTTATTTAAATATCTTATAATGTGTCTTGTATAACTAGCATTTCTATGACGAAGTTTTATCTTTGAAATAAAACCTTTGAGTAACAACACACTTTTGCCATGGCTTGTAAAGGTCATAGAAACATTTCTAGAATCCATTTTTGGCATATCTTTTCATTCAGCATGCTACGCACCTTTTTACTTCCTCTGCAGATTGGTCTTTGTGGCCGTGGTAGCCAAGTGGTCAAGGTATCGGATCATGACTAGAGTGTCATGAGTTCGAGCCCAGTACCACTGAAGACCCGCCGTGTAAGGGAGCGATGCACGTTAAATCTGTCGAGAAATCAAGCGTCCTCCCGTTGGTGTGATGTGGTAGTTAGGAGAGGTGGTGCCAGTTCAGGTGTCTTCCACGTCACTTGACCATGGTTCAAAATGACGCGGTCCGGTGCCAAAAGCCCTCGTGTGGCTGAACAGTGTGATGTTAATATCCACTCACTCACTCACGCAGATTGGTCTTCGTTTAACATGCGGGAAACGATACATTGACACACACTATGGATGCTAAGATCCTTAGTCAGAATCCATCTATATGTGGCCAAGGATATCCCAACTGATTCTGCTATTGTTTTAAATCTGTTCTTACTCTTACCACCGCAGAAATCTTATTGATGTTTTCAAAGGTGTGGGAAGTCAGCGGACGTTCAGAGCGTTTGTCGTCTTCGACACTTACCTGTCTTCTCTGAAACGTTGATGTCATTCAAAAGCTTGCGTTAGCGATAATGTGTGTGTATCACATACTTACACCTGCCTTAAAATTTCGAAAGTCTTCGTATCTTTTTTTAACAGCTTTTTGTAAGCTTCGCTTGTATGTAACGGAATCTTTGAACTCAATTTTTACCCTTTTTTAAAAGGTCAGATTAATTCGAAATTATGCTCACCAGGACAAATGACGATACAATTATTTGATAATTTTGTTCCTTTGTCCTGATCAGGATCATCGGGATTAACGATTTGCCATTTTCAGATCCCATCCCGCATCTCGCGACTAATTTCAGCTTTGGCGACTAAGAGATTAAGTTATAACTCATTTAGATTAACTATAAAAGGGTGTTTTTTAGTTTTTTTAAAACTTTAACTTATTCCCAAGCGAACACAAAAAATATATATATATAATATCCACTATCCGCTTAATAAACGCAATTTTTTTCAATCGCAGACTACTAAATGCGTCCTCCTACGAAATACGACACCGTCGCGATTCAGCGATTGTATGATTTGGAACAAACTTTTTTTAGAAAAGGAGAAGATTGCAATAAGGCTGCTTAACGAAAATGCTTAAACGGGGACAGCGATTGCTCCATAAGTTTTGAAAATAATTAACAGAATTTTTTTATGTATGTTCTGTATAATAGCATAAGTGTTTTAACCTTCAGATTTACCAATCAATGATTTATAATAAAGTTTACAGTCCCTTATGTGAATGTAATCACTGTTTTTGAAGCAATTTCATATAATAACTAAGATAAAGTACTCTAGTTTTTGTAAAAACTAAAATATCTCTTACCTGTAGGTCATTTAAAAATGAATACCAAAGTAGCGCATTAAAATTGAGAATTTGTACATTAACTGTTTGTACAAAGTGGGCCCAGTTTAGGTAATTTTTAAAAAATTTTAACCTATTTTTTCCATTTTAATAATAATAATTTCTTTTTCTCTGCTTAATTTTATCATTTTTTCCTTAATATGTACTAAATAAATCTAAAAACTACTAAAAAATGTCAATATTTCTTCAAAAAATGTTGTCGCATGTAGTCGGATACCTCAATTAAAAAATATCAAATTTTTGAAAAAATATAATATGTCAAACATTGCATGTACTTCATACTAGCTTTTAGTTCATTAGTTTTTTTTAAAAATAGTGTAGTCATTTCAGATAATTCACACACACACACAATGGCGGTATAAATTAACTTTAGAACAGAAACAGTAGGGATAAAAGAGCATGTATAAAAGCTCGTCATAATACAAAAAAACTACGGTCCGGGAAAAAGTTATTTGAATAGAAAGAGAAATTGCATCTACATATATTTCATGGTAAAAATCAAATAATTAATTGTGTAAATGATTAACCTTTACCGGTTGTCACAGATGACTAGCTGAAGCCTCAGTACATTACAGGGAAGAATGTGGATGGTGTATAAAAGAAAGGGATATCCAATGACAATGAATAATTTCAGAGTGAATATAGTTCCTCGACGCATGCCAACCACACAAATGCCCCCAGTCGAGGGCATGAGCTTAACACCATCAGCAGATGACACATGAGAGAGTGGCCACATTAGCCGAGTAGTTAAGGTCCCGAACTCACTGCCAGCTGATCGTGACCGAGTCCTTTCCCCTTCCTAAAACAAGACTGATGCATGTTAATTATGTCGAGGTCTAAGTGAGTGAGTGCATATTAACGTCGCATTGTTCAGCTCACGAGGGCGTTTGGCGACGGACCTCGTCATTTTGGACCATGGTCAAGTGACCTGAGTCCTGAACACCTGAGCTGGTACACCCTCTCCTAACTGCCACACCACAGCAAAGGGAGGACGTTTGAGCACTCGACAGATTTAACGTGCATCGCACTCCTACATGGCGGGTCGAACTCATGACATTCCAGCACGATCCGATACCGTGACCACTAGGCTACCGTGGCCACATGTCGACGCCCAAAGTCATCACGTTGGCATTGTGTGGACTTTGGAGAGGGGGTGCTTATTTAGGTGTAATTTCATTGAGGCTGAAAATTACGAGATTCATTGTCAACAACCGTCATGTTGCTTTAGAATGCGATATTAATCTAAAATCAAATGAGAGAGGACTTTTAACTGGACTTGAAGAAGGAGAATAGCAAAATCTTCGAATTGCTCGCATTGATCAAAACGACACTACAATAATTCGTGGTAATACAGAGTGCCAAGAAGATTGCAATCGACCAACAGCGAGGACAAAAAGCAAGAAAGGTGTGTTCAATTGACTCTCACATTCCCTCATGCATATTTATCAATGTTTTGACGCGTAACTGGGACAACAAAGACCATCCATATTAGAATCAGAGATGTGTTTGTTATTTCTTTAAGAACCCCCAACTCGCACGATTGTGCGGGTGAAATATGCTTATACGTTTTTGCTTCTGGAATAGTCGTATGTAAGAAAAGCCCGAATGGAACGAATGAGCGTGTTTGCAGAAAGTGTAAAGTTTCAGCTTTTATGAATAGATTGTGGTTGTAGTCCATGTTTTACTTTTAGCTGCCAAATCTAGATTTGCTTACAAGTACAACGAAAACATGGCTTCTTTTTATCACTCGTAAAAAAGGTAATTATTGATATATTTCTAATTGCTTTGTTACAAATTTTTGTTTTAATGTTTAAATAATTTTAAAATAGTAAAAATATTAACTATATTAATGTGGCTTGTAGAATTCGGGATTTCGTTACTTGAGTCACTGCAGCTGTAAAGGTAAGTACTTGCCATTTGAGTTTCCTTTTCTGTTTCAATAATTTTGATGGAAGCCTACATAAAAAGGAAAAATTTAGTTATATAATTAATACCAAATTTTCTTGAGCAGCCTTGGATGAGTTTCTTTTTTTTTCTTTCCTTTTTTTCTCGCTCTTTTCTGTAGTTAATTTTCTTTTCATGCCTTTGTTGAGGGGTATGGCATTTTTATCTTCTCCACAGATATCTGCATCCATATTGCTTCCTAAAAATTTGAATTTTCCGGAGGGAGTTGGTAAGTATCTTTTTAATTAATTTTTTAATTATAAATTTTTCTGGTACATTTTGTTATTTTTCATGGAATACTGAACTAACTTTTAACCCAAAAGTCTTTCAAGTGTCTAAACGGAAACGAACTCTCACACAGAAGAAATTTTTGCAATTGATGAATAAGTCAGATTTTGAACTTGGTGATTTTCAGGCTTATGACTATGCCGCGGGCAAAGAATATGAAAGATGCATACTGGAAGGGTATCAAGTTCAGATCAGAGCAATGAAAGAAAAACATAAACATATTTGTTATATAAAGACAACTTTTGATCATCCATTACCATCAAAGTCTCTTGAACTCATTCATTTAATTGGTATAGCTGAAGCAAATCCTTGGTTTCAGTACAAACAAGATCATATATCAAATGAAATTCCTGCAAAAACTCAAAATTAATGTTAGAAATTAATCTCTTAAAATTTATGTTAGAAATAGCTGAAGTGTCAGCAGCATCTACACCTACTATCAAAAGTTTTTTTAATTGGTAATGAGGATGGCAGTGATGTAATCCCTCCCGTAATAACATTGAAATATTATAATTCGCCTGCTAATAGGCCATACCAGTATAAAAGGCATGACATGAACAGCCATTTTCGATGTGTTGATGACATTTCAAGGCCTCGCAAGTGTAGATTTGATAGCTACGAAAGAAATTCGAAAACAAATTGCGAAAAATGCAGTGTTTTTTTTTATACTTCTCAGAAGCAAAACTGATGTCTTAAAGATTTTCATACTAAATAAATAATGAGTCAACTAAGGAATTAATTATACATCAATAATTTCCTTATTTGTAACCATTTTAGTTGAATTAAGTTTCTATCTTCTATCAACACTGAGCCAAAAAATGTATAACTCGTAAAATTTAACAGGTGATGATTTCACAGAAAACACCCAACCCACACGATCGTGCAGGTACCATCTGCGTTTTAGATTGAGAGTGGGAATTTTTTAAATTATTTCTCCCAGTGTTATTGAGGTCCATATAGTATAAATAACCAGTAGAATTTAATATTTAAAGGGGGAAATATTTCGGGTTTTAAAGGGTTATGGAAGTTTTGCAATGAGGACTTCTAACTGTTGAACCGCTAGTCACATTTTGAAATGGGTCTTTAAGGTAAGCGGTAAATTGCACCCTAGACTTTTGTCTGCTTTTCAGTCTCAAAATCTGGAATCATGGGGTTACATTTTATTTTATAACGGGATCCCTTACAGCACTGCAATGTATCTACGAGTTTCTACTCCTGTAGCGTTGCCCTTCTATTTAGGGAGTGGGCTTGCAGAGTGTAATGACCAGCAACCCATCTTTTGCCTTTTTAAAGCTTGCTCTGTTATGCTTCTTTGACACCTTCTTGATCAGAGCAATCTCCAACCTTTGTCTAATAAAGCACTTTAAACTCTTATGAGCCGAGATCTAAGATCGCTCTTAAATTGCATCTATATATATTTCCACTTAAATGGGTATGATTAACAATCCAGTAAGAGACCGTGCATCGAATTTATTAGTCAGTCCCTAGGCAGCTAATAGTATGAATGAAGACGAGAAATAGGACAACTCGGTGTATGGTTTTTTTAAGTCTTATATAACAGCGTTCTGCATGAAACATGTAATCATCCAATGCTATTAATGTTTCACTTTGTAAAGGACTGAAGAGTTAGCCCTTTTAGCTTGAGAGCTGTACAGAAACGTTCAGTTAGTGCTGAATGGAAACATGGGATAGAAGAAGAGAGAGAAAAGGCAAGATGTGAGAACTTCGGAATTTATAGTTTTCAGATTTTAAGTGTTTTTAGAGTGTTTTTAAATGAGTGAATTGTTCTATAATGTGAAATAGGTGTGAAAAAACCAATTTTGGTTTAAAACTCGCTTTTCATTGGGAAGATAACCATTCACTACCACTATTCATTCCATGTTACAACTTTCAGTACATGCTCATCTACAGATCTCCGTCTAATTTAGAATAACTCCTACTTGGTGTGTCCCTTTTAAGTTGAATATAACCCTATTTGATTTAGGAGGGAGTTTCATTCTGATTAACATCTCATTTGTCGAATTTATTATATTTATTCAAACTGGTGACTAGAATTGTATACAATATTAAAAGTATTTTTTAAAATGTATTCTGATATATATTTTGAAAAATACATTCTGAAAAGTATCACACAAGTATTGTACTATTTCCGTTTAATCATTTTTTAAAAAAAATAGTGCAGACAAAAGAGAGCTTGGGTTCATTAATTGTTCAAAGTTACACCTCGAAACAAAACGAGGGCAGTTGGCAACGGGAGGGGGGGGGTAGGTGTGTATACGTAATGTTACCAGGCATCGAATGCACAGCTCCAGGAATGGTACAGCTCTCTACAGAACAATCCCCAGCTAGGTGTTCACAGTCATCACCACTCGATCTCTGCATGGAAGCTGAGGATAAAATAAACATTCATAAAATGTTATATTATTTGTATAGACTATTTAAGTCAATAGAAATGAAATATTTTGGAACAATGCAATTTCTCATTTTCTTTGGTTGTGTCACAAAATATAATTCCTTTAAATAAAGAAGATAGATGAAAAAGAAGCTTAAGCACCTTGTTCTCCAGAAAAAGCTTTTGTTGTTTCGTGAACAATGCTTTAATAATATCCTTTAAACCGAGAGTAAAAGGAACTATATATATATCGATGAAGAACTTAATATACACACGGAGGTGCTATAATGAAGATGACATTGTGAATTGTATTCCATCCCCTCCTCTATTTGCATATGAATTAAAAATTAGAGCGGATGCCTTTGCATCGAAATAAGGCCTTCTTGAGAAGAGCGATGTGTTTTCTTTATAAATTGTCTTCAAAACTGAATCCAATTATTTTTCTTATGAGGTACTTACTTTATCAATACAGCTCGCTTTATCATTAGAAACATATTAGTTGAGTCTAAAGAAAAATTTTTAAGCTGAAGTAATTTAATGTATAGCTTTGTTAGAACATTTTTGGACAGCTTCATTTAAGAAAAATATTTTAAATTCATTACATTGTTTTGTGTTGTTCACATTAAAATTATTTTTATCGATGCTTTTATGTATATGCCTTAAATGAATCTTCCATGATGTTATGCGGGGAATTCAACGATGAACAGCTTATTCATTTTAAGTTTATTTTCCTGATTTAACTCAATTCGAATCTTTTAAATCGTAAATGATTATTTCTGTTCTTGATTATATAATCTAGTTATATATTGCAATGAAAGTGCATCTTAACAAGATGTTTCGGAAATACATCAAAATATAGTAGGAAAATAAAAGCAAGTAATCTACAGTAGCAGCATTCTTAATACACGTACAAAGGAATATAAAGACAAAAGAATGCATTTTGCTTTTATCCTAACCTGAAATAAATAATATTTTTATTGCTTTTGAATTTTGTGCTGTGTAGTAAATTCCATTTGTATTTTTTTGTTTGTTTTCAAATGATTCTTGTTGCAATAAGCAATATTTTTAAATATTAGTACATAAACTAAAGTGTTTTGAAAGCAAAGGTTTCTTAATCTTAGCTTGAAGTAGTAGATTCAAATATATATAAATTATATTTTTAACACGTTTTTTTTAACAAGTAGTAAATACACACACTTATGCATAGTTACCTTTCTAAAATATACTAAACTTGGATGTATATCCTCCGTTATTTATGACGGATCACTCAATTATTAGTAAGATGGATAGCTTTGAATCATTAACATGAAATTAACGAATACAATATTATATACTGAATGTTAAGAATGTGCATTTTAAGATAAATTTTCGACCGCATTTGTGTGTGCATTTAAAACAAAATAATCGAATTCGAACAAGAAGTATATAGATATTAAAACACGAACTAAAATGATTTATTTTGAGGAGTTTTTTTGTATATATATTTATTAAAAATAGAAGAGTACAATTCTTTAAAATATAACGGTCAAAAAAGAATAAGCCGATTTCATGAGAGTCAAACGATATGTAATCGCATGTTTTCCGTCTCAAATTGATACATATTTTCATTGCATGTATTTTCTTAATACGCTGGTAAAGAGAAGTTGCTAATTTTTTTGAGTTTCAGGGAAAAAATTGAACGCAATGCGAAAATACTGCTTCGAAGCAAAGATACACATCTTGTACGTCAAATACGTAAGCATACAAGTGTAAGGGTGTAGAACTAGTCAAGAAACAGGGCAAAATCTGCATTTCATTCTCTCGCTCACATTGTACAATTTCCAGGTGTTTCTTACAGCAATCGATTCAATTAAAATTCAAACTGTAAAAAGGATTAATCACCAACGTTTAGATCATGGAATGAGATGGCGAATTGGGATTAGGATAGAAATAGGCCAGTCTCAAATCTACATTTGTAGAGAATTCAATTTAATCCCCAGCGTCATGTTCAACCTATGGAAACAATTTCAGGATTCTGTATCCATCAAGAGAAAACATGAACAACTCATCCAAGAGCTATGACGGTCAGAGAAAATCGTCATTTGTCCATTATAGCAAGGTGAATCATGGAGGCTACAGCTTCTCAGCTCTCTAGTGAGTTTTATGCTGATACAGAAACCCTAGTTTCAAGAGTGGTTGTTTCCAAAAGACTTCAAAAGACAGGGATGTTTTCAAAAAGACATGTTGTTTGCTTCCCACTTAGTGTTGTTACTGGATAGTCCGTTTAGAATGGTACAAAGATCATAAAGATTGGGAGATAGATCAGTGAACCATCGTTCTCTTGACTGATGATTCCCTGTAAAGCTTAACCAATTATTCTCACCGTACATTCTTATAAAGAGAACCAGGTACCCGCTAAGTGAACTCCTATGTCGAAGAAATCAACCCTTACGGCAGCTGAAATTGATGGTTGGAGCAAGCATTTCGTTGAAAGGCCATACACATCTCCATGTCGTTGAAAGAGGCACTGTGACTCCTATAAGATATAGGAAGAGTGTCTTCAATCTCTATGTTCTCCTTTTTAGGGATGCAGTGCGGTGCCTTTATTTAGTTTGAAGAGATGACATCGAGAGGTCACATAGAGTTCATTTGGTGAACGAATTTCTGCAAAGTGAAAATATTCGCGGAATGGACAGGTCTGTTAGATCTGCATGCATCATATGTATACAGCATGTCTGGGACGTTCTAGGGAAGGCGATTGCAACTCACAATACTCCTCTGAAAACCATCCAAAGACTGGAAACTGCGTTGCTGAACAAGGAAGATCAGTTGCTTCAGAAACGCAAGAATGCTTCTATTTCTAGTATAATAGCACAGTGTGGAGGCCTGTACATCTGTAAATGAACTTTACCCCAGTTAATCTTTTTTCCCCTTCCTTTTTGATCTATTCTGCAACTGCTGTTTAAATGGTTATTTTTTGTATTGTACACACTTTTGCAAAACACTCGAAGTACCAAAAAGGATTTGTCCGACTGTGATGAAATTTCGTAGTCAACGAGAACTTGGTCGAACATACAAATGATCAAATTCTCAAAGCCAATGATCATGCATTGCGATCGTGGCACGCATTTCTGCTGAGCTATGCGCAAAGTATAAAACCCGTAATAGAAGAGAAAATTAATCTTCTTTCGTTTTCACCGCTGCGATTTCCTACAGAAAAAAAGGAATGGTGCCATCACGAAGTTTTTGAAGACTTCGAACGTGGTCACAATGTTGGAACACGTGAAGCTGAGTGGTCATACCGAGCAATAGGTAGTCGCCTGCAACGTACAGACACATTTGTCCAAAAGTTATGATTGCAATGGTTTCTGCGAGGATCTTAACGACGAAATGAAGGCTTTGATAGATAAAAATGCACAAATGCGAGGCAAGATCGGATGATTGTTCTACAAGACTAAAATTCTTCCATGGTATTATTGTCTACTATTCAACGTACTATAGTCCTTTCCATACTCCCATGATTTTTTCCACCATTTCATGGCACTTGGTTGAGGCCGGGTTACACTCACAGCGGCCTTTAAGACGTTTTCATTTGACCCCACAAAAGTTCGGTGGAATCATCTAGAGTGGTGTCGCAGCCGATCATTATGGTTGTCATCAGACTGGCATAGCATAGTGTTCAGCGATGATATCTGCTTTAGCCTTGAAGCAGATGACCATTGTCTTCGTGTCTGAAGAGGCCGTGGCCAGCGGTCTCAATACACCTTTGCTTTACAAAGACATACAGCCATAATCTCTTGTATGACGGTGTGGGGTGCTATTTCATATCAAAGAAGATTATGTCTAGTCATTCCCCATACGTTTTAACAGTTCGACTATATGTTGATACCAACCTGCAGCCGTCTTTCGCGGGCCAGTTTCCAACAACATAATGCCAGGCCCCATCCACTCGTATATCTCTAGAATGCCTTTGTGTCATTAATATCCTTTCTTGTCCATCAAGGTCACCATACCTTTCACCAATTGAAGAGGTCTGGGACATGGTAGGGTGAAAGATTTGAGCATCCCAAAATGTCACAGATCTGGAGCAACAATTCGTGAACGCCTGGCAGATGTATCGCAGGATGACATTAGGGAACTCTATTACTCTTAACTTAGGAGTATGCAAGCATGTAAAGCCACCAGGGGTGGTTCCACCAACTACTGATTTGATATTTAAGTTGTAATCATGAGCCGTGGATAGGCTCTATGAACTTGATTTGTTTTATCATTTTATCTATTTATCAGCTATACACATATTTATTTCATTAAAAACTACCACTTTCTTCATGGTGCTTCAATTTCTTTTTTGAAAAATAATTTATCAATCCTATGTAAAAACCAAATATCCATTTTTATATATTTGTTTTCGGTGATATATATGTCCCGTGTATGAAATTCAACATAATAATTATTAATATATTTTAAGATATTTATTTAAACAAATGAACAGATGCTATTCTTCGATTTTGATTTATTTTACCTATAAATTGTTATTCATAATAATAAAAGATTTACAATTGGAGGGTTCGTTGGATTTTTTTGTTTTCATTCTTGCACAATATTTAACATGCGAAGGCTTGTAAAGTAATGGAAATAAAAAAAACACAAATATCTTTGTACATATTTTGCATTTTTTTAGCTCTAAAACTGAGCATGGAATTTATTTTGAGATGTGTGTATTTATTTTTTTTATAATTATTAAGGTACAGTTTTATGAAATATTTATCTTTCATTCATTTTCTTCTATATATTCATTATGTCAGTACACTATTTAGTTGTTCTACATTTTTGCAATTTCTTATGGTAAGTAGTTTTAAGTACGCTAATTAACATTTCATAAAAGTGTCAGACTATTCGATGAATATTATATCATGATATTCATGGAATGAAATCTTCAAACCCTTATTTTTCCATGTTGAATATTTTACATATACTATTATTCAAACCTCTAAGGCTTTTTCGATAATTGAAGTAGGGATGTGAAATTTTTTATAAATGTTTTGAAATGTATGTTTTGTAAAACTGTTCGTGCTGGGAATTACCTATAAAATATGTAGCAATTTTTTTTTAAAAAGATTAAAATAAAAATTAATGCTTTTTTGAGAATTTTTGTATGTCTCACAATGAAAAAATTAATGTAAAATTAATTAGCAACAACATAAAAAACCCATACAAAATTTTATGTGGTATATTTTAGGTGCTTCGAAAAAAAGTTTTGAAAGAAAATATACATATTTAAAAACTTAAATATTGCTAAAAAAACTTTAAAAAAAATTATTTTTATAAACATTTTGCCATAAATTTGAAATTTTTATATGGAATTATAACTTAAAAAAAATAATGATCTTTATAAAATACAATTAAAACTAAAAAATAAAAATAAATTGTAAAGATTGTACCATGCCACCATAATCCTGCATTTTATTACAATTTGAAGGCAATGCTCCTCAAGTGTTTTTGCAAGTTTTGTTCGCACTGGATTAGTAAGTTAGTACTTTTTCTCATTTATTAAATGCTGCATTTGACTGCAACATAATGCTAAAATAATCGACACCATTAATAAATTAGTTACTTATTTAAAACTTTAATAATAATTTAACATCAATAAATATAGTCGATATATTTCCTTTAATTTAGTTGTTAATATTATAACCAGTAACTAGTGGAGCACACAAGGGGGAGGGGCGTGGGTCTGGACCCCAATAACCTTTCATTTTTTTTCAATTGGTTATAATCATTTGTACATAGTGCGTAAAATTTAAGAAAATATTTGTTATTAATAATTAATTTTATTAATTAATGCTAATTATTTATTCAGTAATTAATTTTTTACTGTTTATTGTTCACGAAAATCAACAAAATCGAAAGCATATGTTGGGTGGCGTATTGGAGCATGATACGAGAATCGTGGACACTTGAACTTGGACTTCCTCCTCCCTTGAAAAATTCCTGTGTGCGCCGCTGCCAGTAACACATAATACTACTCGAATACTAAAAATAAATAAAAAAAATTAAATTAATTAAAATTGCAGCACCAGGAAGAATCTGACGAACGAAAATATCACATGAATGGAAGAAGTGGTTGGAATAAGCAAATTAATAGTATTTCAGTTCAGTTAAACAACTCAGGAGGGTAAAACGACATTTGAAACACTGCATAAAAGAAACGGTTTAGAGTGAATTTCTTATTCGAAAAGCACTATGTGAAGCCGGATTTTACTATCATGTAATGCCTCGAATAAGATAATGCTTAAAAATGAGTATCGGAATTTGCTAAAACAAGGATTATTGTCTATTAAATGTGTGGATTATCGTTCCGTTATATCATCCGCCACACTGACGAAAATCCATGATCGATACACATCGATGTACATCGATCTTTATAATCGATGGGGTTACTGAGGGTTATATCCATCGACATGCTGGCCCTCGTATGATTAATGTCCTAGAAGAGAGGCATACTGTGAGTTCGGTTCGGCAAACCCGTATAACCACATTATGGATCATTAGTCAGAAAATGGGCATGTTTGCAGCACTCCCAGTATCCTCTCGTGCGTTGTTACGGCATGTGTAGCAGCGTGGACTGTCAGCACAGTGGCCATAATTTCGGCTTCCTTGACAATACAGATTAGTGAGAAACGGTATTTCTGGTGTACCGAACGACAAAACTGTACAGGTGTAGTTCAAGTCGTCCTTTCAAACGAGTCCTGGTTCTGAGTAGAGTATTTTGATGGCCATATACAAGTCTGGATGCTCCGAGGAGATTGCTAGTTTCCTTTTGGCATCCTATATCGGTATATGGGCCTTGCAGACGGTGTGATGGATCGATGGTAATTTGAACGCAGATCGGTTAATTTCTGACACCTTATGTCCATGGTTGTGCACTGTCAAGCCTGCGAAAAACACTCTATCAACAAAAGAATGCTAAATCCATGTTGCACGTCAGGTTCTGACCTTTCTCGATACACAGGGTATTCGATTGTTATAGTGGCCAAAAAAAAAGCAAGATCTCTCGGTCTGTCGCCTATTGAAACCATCTGGTCACGAGTTGCTGAGAGACTGACCCGTCTCCCCTCTCCAGCTAATATGGTTGTGTTCAAGCTATGTGTTCATTTAACTCCATGCCCAACCAGGTTAGAGTCGTTTTAGCTGCTAGAGATAACAGCGGTTTCTACTAATTTGTCACCCTTAGAACCCTCAAATTTCCTGCACACTCAATAATTTCGTCTTCATGCCATACTGTTTGCGTACAATCATTATCTTTTTTGTATTTGCTTTTCTTCATGGTGTTGCATTTTTAACGGCCTGCAATGTAAATCTTAATACAATATATCGTCGGCCTAATTATCAGAATGCGTAACTCCACAAAGGAACTAAATTTGGTATAGGATTGCTTCGCGCCAAGCAGAGGTAGTTGTTTTGTTATGTCCAATCCAAGATGGCGGCCTAGCGGTAACAAATTGTCTGAAAAATAATTGTAAAGAACTGATTTAAAATATACACCAAATGAAGAATATATAAATAGATTAAAGTAAACCAATATCAATCAATAATGAATATCAATATAATTGAATAAAAATCATACATAATAAAGTATTTATACCATTAAATTGTATTATTATTATATAAACAATTTAATGGTAATTATGATATATAATAATATTCATATAATTATTATATATAATAATGCTCATATAATATTATTATTACATGTAATATAATGCCCATATAATATAACGATAACAATTATAAGTAGCATAATAATTATAAATAAACATATAGCATTTGTAACATTTATAAAAAAGTAAAATAAGCAAATAATTATCATAAATAAATAATAGAAAAAAACTATTATATATAAAAATTATTATATTACACTATATTATAAATAAAATAATTACATAATATGCATTAAAATTAATAATGAATGTTAATTAATAAGTGCTGATAGCTTAAAATATTCCAAAAACTGCGAGTTTCTTGAATGAATTTCATCGAACACTGGAAACGTTCAATAAAGCAACATTAAGAAATAAAATGAAGTAAAATTGTGCGATTTGTAGCAATAATTGAAAGCACAGCATTCATTTTCAAAAAGAAACATCCGGGTACTCAACAATGCTATTAGTAATATCCATGATCGAAAATAGCATAAAATACAACAAAAGACTGAAATAGTAGCCTGAAGAACAAAGGCAATTGAAATAGTTCATTCTTAAGGAAATCGAATTAAAATCGTCTAAAATTAATTGGTTACGGCGGGAAAAAACCAATAAAAATTAACTCTTGTTTTCATTTACCCCATGGCAACCACATAACCACATGATAAAAATGTCATGTTAACCAAATTGTAATGCTATCGCCTATCTTGGCGAATATAAACAACAACTTGGAACTTCTGTCATATGACAATAGATAAAGATTTTGTAATTTAGAGCAAGAGGAAATAATAATTCTTTTTTTTTGTGCAAATAAAACAATTTTAGGGGAAGATTTCCACCGCCCACAATCATTATTTGTATATTTTTTCAAGCACAAGATTATTTCGGTGGCAGTTCTCCATCTTTGTGCCTGAGGGTTAATAATGACTTTTACTCTGTAGGCAATAAATATCGAATGCCGAGCTTGCAAAATTGCTTCAATAAACATCTCGAAGACAGAGGGAAAAACCTTTGAAAAACGAAATTTAATATTTACCTTTTATTTTTTTACAAGCAGAAAAAATATATATTTAGAAAAAAAAAGTTAAGATTTGTTGGGGAAAACCCTATTCAATAAACTTCTTGAGATATAATCAGGAAGATACTACTCTCTTCCAAGGTAAAAATTGTCAAATAAAACAGGTACTGTAAAATGAAACAAAATTATTTGAAGGAAAATATTTTTCAAATAAATCTTTTCAAAATACTACGAAAGAAATGTTGGAATACAGTTATGTCTTCTCTTTTTGAGCATCTGCTCTTTGATGAACACCTCAGGTGAAATGATGTCGTCTAATCCTTCAGGAAAAATAGAACATGTTAGAAATTATTTGAAAATAAACATAGGATAATATTCCCCGCAAGGAAAATTTGCTTCAAAAAGACATTAATGTTTTATTTTTATAGATATCGAGAAAAAAAACAAGGCAGCATTATTTTCCCTATAACATTATTATTTAAAAAATTTTTAAACAAAACTAATATTTATTTCTTGTCTTAAAGATATGTTTTTATACCTACAGCATTAACTGTATCATGATGAATGGGGTAAATCTTAGCAACCACTATGCTTTCTTAAGAAAATGTGGGCATGGTTAAAAATATTTTAATATGTGTTGTTGTTTATGTCACCTGATCGACAGTAACATCAGATCAAAGTGGCGAAATTCCTCACTACTAAGGGCTAGATTTTTACGCCTATCGTTATCCTTAACTTTGAGCACCATGCAGGTGACTGCACAATTTTTCTCGGTTCTACCCCAATTTTGAAGAGCATACCCTGGGGGGTCAGGGGCCTCTCACCTCTCTTCCGCATCCACCAACCTCACGAGAGGACTTGCGGCTTGATGGCTATTTAGAGTACCCCCATGCTACGAAAGCACTACACATTTACAAACATCCATGCCATCTCCGTATTTGAACCCAGGCAGACGGCACTGCAGCCTGCATTGCTAACCACTATACCAGATGGGCGGCACCTTAGTGTGTCAATAGTGATTAAGAATAATATTTTAAGACGAACTCAAAAAAATGTATAAAGGCAAAACATAAAAGATATTATAAACGTAATTATACATTTTTAATTAACATCTGATGAAGCCACCCGGCAAAAGGGAGTGGAGTTGTTTCAACCCGGAGGTTGCTGGTCTAAGAGTGATCGGTGAAACAACATTGTTTTAAAAATAATAATTATTATTAACGATTTTTTTATCTCTTAAAGAGCTATTTGTACTCAATTCAATAACCTTGCGAGTAATATTCATTTAAGCTCTTGATCTAACTTGTCAGGGTTTAAATAACATTTACATAAGCATAAAATGAATTAATCCCTCCGAAAAGCGGTTTTTAAAATCAAATCACAGTTAAACAAAAGTTTTCTCAAGAGGGTGAGTTGAAGACTCGCAGATAGAACTAGTCATATAGTGAGAAAATCAAATGTCTAACATTACCTCCCACAATTGACAACGTAGAAACCTACCACGTTTGCTTCCCGACTGATACCAGTAACAGCCCTTAGAACAGTCAGTGAATGAATGATAGTTTAATTGACGTAGCACTATAAAGCAGTCGGGCTATTGGCAAAGGATCTCGTAATTTTGAGCCTCGTTCAAGTAAAGAGGACGTAACTTGAGCTGGCATCAACGGCAGAGCATTATGCATCGAATGGTTTAACGTGCATTGGATCCCTCTTCACGGCGACTTTTAAATGGCACCAGGACTTGGTCCCGCGACTCTCCGACCACAAGGCCATGAGGATTACCACTAGGCTACCACGGTAGCACATATTGATCAGTGTTACCAGACATGCAACTCTACGTCAAACAACAGAAACATATTACGTTAGATGTGTTTGTGAGGACAGTGCAGTGAAATTTGGTTTTGATGGAATATGGAAGCAGAAGTTTGGCTATGATGTCAAAACTATAACAATATGCTATCGGCAGCACTACCTATGTCGCTCATTAGCATTTCTATGAACTCTAGATTACTGGAATAGTTATGTTGGTCAGATGAGTTATGATTCCAATTCATAAGACACAATAGGTTCAAGCAATACGTAGAGCTCCATGAAACCATTGTGTCAAGTTGCTAATAAGGATCTATGCAATCTGATAATCGCTCAAAAAAAGATGTAAATTGTTTTCAAGTGATACAGACTGAGTACTCTAGGAAAACTGAAGCAACCATTGACTGCTAATGTTTATGACTAGCTATTTCGTGGCAATTTGGTACTGTTTATGAACTTAAGCAACGATGAAATTTTTCAGCATGTCGATAGATCATGCCATCAGTCTATGACTGTAAAGGATTGGTTCTAGGAAAATTTCGGACATTCACAGAGAATGAATTTGCTATCTAGATCATCAGACTTGATCAGAAGATCAGTTTGTGCTCTAAGGTTTATACCAGTACCTTGTTCCCATTTATAGATGACTGTAAGGGCAGTATGGTATTTCGTCATGGAGTTAACGACAACTTGTTAAATCAATGGCCCATCGATTTGTTGCTATATACAGGGCAAGAAGATATTCAACATGACATTAGGAGATATAGCATGGCTTATTGCGTTTAGCCGTAAATGTATTACCGTTAAAGCTCGAAAAAAATTAATATGCAGATTACATAAATAATATGGAGATTAACTTATTTGCAAAGTTAAAGCGCAGAGAATTATGGGTGTTTCCTCTACTTTAAACTAGGGAATCTTCATATTAGTGGTCTCTGCATCGTTAAGGGAACCAGGACATGATCGAAAGTGTAAAATGCCAAAATTTAGACCGTTTGTTTATGAGACATATATGTTTTAAAATTTCCAATAGAGCTTATATATTTTACGCTCTTAATAAAGATAATTTTATTATTCTGTAGAACTATGAAAATAACTTTTTAGTTAAAAAGTTTTTTTTCCTACTTAATTTAAATAATACATAATTTTTGAGAACTCATGATACATACTTATGTTTAGGTACCATTTTTTAAAAAGGTATCTTTTTTTATGCAAATTTTTTTACACGTATGGAAAACAATACACAAAAGACAGTGAACCTATTTTTTTAGAGAGAATTTAGTATAGTTTCTTTAAAAAAATTATAAAACTTTGAAATTTGGAAATTTTTTATTTTTCTGCTTTTTTTATGCATAAAACCATTTTTAAAAAGTTAGGCACTATTTTAATAGAAAAAAAATTAGGTTCACTATATGCATAGGCATCGTGTATAGAAGTATAAAAAATCTGGAAACATATAGTGCAATAGTTTTTTTAAAAATGTACCTAAATGCAAAAAAATATGCTTTTGAGAAAAAGTGAAAAAACTAAAAAAAATAATGTTTTTACATATTATACACTTGATTAGTATTTGCTTGCCTATTTTTATATGCCTAATAATAATGCTTAATCATTTTCTACAGTTACAAAAAGAAATTTTAAATTCATATGTTTTTTCCCTTTGTTTTAGTTAACATGAACATAATTTTCGAGATACATATTTTCCTGCAGGTATCACTTCTTACAAAAATATTTCTTGACTATACAAAAAATTTTACACATGTATATAAAGCAACATATCGAACGTAATGAACCAGTTTTTAATGAATTAACTGCATAATTTCTTTGAAATAATCATAAAACCTTAAAATTCTGAAAATCTTAATTTTCAAGTTCTAGTAATACATATTATGCCACGGAATAGCGGGTTTATTCATTAAAAAGAAAAAAAATTCAAAAGTTTATATAGATTAAACACAGGGAAACTACCCATTTAAAATATGTCAAAACGGGCGTGGTCATTTGCTTACATTTTTATTTTTCATATTTTAGGGCTATTTTATCAACAAACATATAAGTATTATGCATTTTTAGGTTCAGAAAAATATGCACTATTTTTTATAACTAAAATTGAAAAATCGAATTTTTGAAAGTAAATGATGTCCTGGTTAACTTAAAGTTCAAAGTTTGTTTCTCTCATTTCCTTTCTGTTATGAAATTTCATTGAACGTTAACTTATCTCAGAAAAATTTGTTCTAAACATTTAGAAACAGAGTGGTTTTTTATAGGTTGTAAATGTACTTGAATCAATATAAATAAAAACAGACTGTAGATGTATACACAATAAAACAATCTCTTGTTACTGGGCAGAGTTTCAAAAAAGAGACTGAAAATCTAAGTATACCACAAAATAAGTGTGCTTGTCGCAAACAAAGTGTATGTGCCGTGCAACTCAAAGTGTCACTAATCTTCAGGTTGCACTTAAGCATAAGTTAGCATAAATTTATCTCGTATATGTTTCGTAAATTCACTTGTTTAATAGTAAAAATACATTAAAACACCTGATTTTTGTCTTACAGTGATTCAATTGACTGAAGATTGATTGAATTTTCTAGTTTGTTTCTAATTTCTAACTTTAACGGATGTTCTAATTAATGTGCAGATTAACAGATTTCAGCACTTAAAAATGGTAACACATGCAACATATATTTTTCCATCCAATATTGTGGTTTGCGATGATGACTGCTCTGCCGTTGGGCTGGGCTCAAATCCCAGACAAGTCATGGATGTTTTAAATGTATAATGCCTTTGTGGCATGGAGGTATTCTAGAAAGCAGTCAAGCCGCAAGTCCTCCCATGAAGAAGGGCGGGAGGCTTCGGACCAACTCTAGATGGAACGAGCCAAAAAATGTACTGTTTCTTGTGTGGTGCTCAAAGTTACAGTTAACGACAGGTGTATATCTAACTCTTCGCCGCGATGAACTTTGCGGGCCTGGATATGACATTATCAGACAGGTGGTATTAATAACAACAGCACATCTTTACTTTCATTCACTTGATGGGTAATTTATGACTCATAAGTAACTTCATAATATGAACAAAGAAAAGATGTGCTAATCTAAAATCACAGTATTATCGGAAAACAAAATAAATCCGTCTTCCGCTATTCGAAATCACATCTTCTTAATTAATAAATGTTTAAGTTATATTATAATTTGAAAATATAAGTTGATATAAAATGCATTTATAAAACATACATTTTTAGTGTTCAGACCTTTAAGGATTATTTCGATTCAGATTTTCTGAAGAACTTTCAAAATAAATTAATCAATAATAGCTTTATTAATTGTCATGAATTTGACGAATTGCTTACTATTATAAGGATAGCATAATAAAGAAGCATATGACAATAAAATTGTCATTACAATGTATCTTATCTCGGTTTGAGATTCATAACAAAATTTATCTTCATTGCAAAAGTTGTCGTCTAGGCTCTAATAGATACTTAGCAATCTTGCGGGGCGCCATTTTCTTGTAGACAATTGTTTGAACAGCTTTTCTGCTTATGTGTGTGCTTAAATTTATTTGAAACTTTCCACGTATGACAACACCATTTTAGCAGGAGTCGATAACTGAATGTAATGACTTAAATTTCTCCATATGTGATTGTACGTTCTATATTTTCTAGTAAGTGGTTTTCTGTTTACAGTGATGAATACATTGACTTTTTCATACATGTCCTGACACAAATCGATAGAAAGGCTAACTATTCAGAGAAGCGTTTTTCCAATTTTATCTCTGAAGTTTTTGTTTCTAAAAATGATTTAAAAAGAGATTTGCTTGATTTTTCATTTACCGTAAAAGTTTACTATTTTATTTCATATAGCGGGAATTTTTATTTAAATATCATAGTTTAATCTTCCTTTCCATCGTAATTGTTAAATAAGAAGAAAATATTTAGAAAATACTAAAAAGTAGTAATTGCACAACACATTCTCTGCCACAAATGTTTATCGAAAGATATTATCTTTTCATTCGCGGGGGCCAAACAAAATTGCTGCTAATTTAAAAGTCACTGGTTAAAAAGTTTGATATTCCTAATGTTCTTTTAAGTATTACTTAACTAAAAATTCCATTTTATTTACATTCACCTCCAAGCAAATTTTATAATTAGAAGTGATGATACAAACAATTTTATGGGGCAATTTCCTTGTTTATTTGCCATATGCATTCTAATAACTCGGACCTTTTCTATAAATTTGTGATTATCATCATATATTAACATTATTTACGTGATTAAGAAAAAGTTAAACACTTTACATAGTTGTATATTTGCGAGGCGCGTCAGGAAACTAAATATGATTTTGGAAAAACAAAATTTATTTTTGCAGGAAAGAGCATGTCACAAAATATTTTTTTACATAGTTATCATCATTGTTCAGACATTTTTATATCAGGACACCAACTTGTCTATACAGTAGAACCTGATTTTGTGCGGTCCTTTTTTATTCGATTTTATTTTTGTCCGATTTTTTTGTGTGATCTTTTTATCCGGTATACGAATTTCAACGGATTTGGTGTCTCTGTAATGTGTTTTCTATCAATTTACATGTATAAACTTCAAGACGCTCTGTTCACTGGTTATAAACAGTCTCTCAAAAATGCACGTTCAATTACTTTCTCTCAATGCCCTAGCAGCACGTACTTGATTGAAGACGAAACTTTCAATGGCATTGGTATTATTAATAATTCAATAGATAATGAAGACGCATTAGAAGAACCGGATTCTCTCTCTCTTTGAGACTGGATAAAATATATACATGGATTCAGCTTTCCAACAAATCGGAAAAGCATCTTAAAATCAATACCGATTCCGAAAGGAGTTTGGAATTTCAAAGAGTGCTTCGATCATGCATATCTGGTTATCGTGACATTTACAACCGCCCAACCGACCGTCGACACAAAAACTTATCTCTTACTTTATGGAGCTAATAAATTAATTGAAATTGTATTTTCATGTGACGAAAGCGATTTTGAAGTAATTCCTCACTCTGGAAAATGCGTGCTTTGAATTACGATGAGTAGCAGTGAATTATGTATGTGCATTTTGAAAACTTCTCCATGTATACAATGAGAAATTAAATGTTTTAAAAATGTTTCCATGCAACATTTAATCATTTATTTTGCTTAGGACCAGTTTTCATAAATTTTGTAAGTAATTGACGTATTTCTAAGCGCGACTTTTTTATGCGGTTGTTCTCCAAGGCATAATTTTTTTTAAGTATGTTCGACAAAGTCGTTAGTTATACGTAAGTGTTTATAAAATTTCCGCATATTTTTTTATGCAGTTTAGTTTCATGTGGTCTCCATCTACCGCACGAAAACAGGTTTTTATGTACCTTCGTTAAAGAATGATAGCGTATTTGAAACTTGTGGAAATTCCTTATAAAGTAATCTTATTGCTAACTGTCTGTTTTCACGAATTTTCTTATTCACTTTTTCAGCCAAGCCCTCACTACCAATAAACCCCACCCACTCCCTACGTCACCAGGAACATTTGTAGGCATATCATTCAATTGTAGAATCCCCTTACTCATCATTTCACATCACTTATTACATTTTTATCATAAATCTCTACAAGTTGACGATAAATATAAACTGGCTTAACATTCCGTGCCAAAAAATAGATTACAGAACGTACTTTTCAGACGGCGGGATCGGAAATCATCTATAACGTTTTGAAAGCTCATTAACATATAGAATTCACAATATGACTATAATAGCATGATTGGATTGGCAATCAACAAGAGTCACATGTGTCAAGTGCCGAACTGCAAAACCACCACTACGGTTACGGTAGAACGAAATGGTTCTTAGTTGCCAGGCACGCCTCGTATTAAAGAAAATAAAAAACCTAAGGTATTTAAAAGCATGAAAATATTACTGAAAGCATGATGAATGCTGTAAATTAAAGCGTAAAGAACTTAAAATTGTTGTGTTGGTCTTTCCCCATACAATTCTAGTACTGGTTAGGTAGGAACGAAGAGTTAGTTTTAAGCAGAAAGCGAAACATTTCATGATGTGGGAGTAAATTCTAGTCAGGGAATTCTCTCGGAGTTGAATTGAGTTTGTAAATGCTTAAGTGAGTATTATTTATTATTGACAATAATATTATTTGTAATAACAAAGGAAATAAAATATACAACCAACTATTTGAAAATTCAGTAAAATAGCTCACATTTAATCTTAAAGAATTATCAAAGGGAAATAATTTGATCCAATCATTTTACCTCCAAGGTAAAAGGGCATCGAAAACATCCCAATGTAAAGGTTATTACTCTTCAGAAGCCTAATTCATTTTGCTATCTTCCAAATTATTCTTCCATCTGTTCGAAATGCACTGCTTAAATATTTACGGATGCATTAATTCATATTTTCCTCCTTTTCAAAGGACCGAATTGTTTAAACAGACATGGAAATTCATTTAATAGACAGTGAATCTCAATGGTTCCATTGGGGAGATTACCGGTTATTCATTCAAATATTGAGGATGTTAATCCTGAAGAAAAGGGAATCTTAATCCCACACATTCATGATGACTTGGGAATCCCATTTGTTCCACACAAAATTTTTTCTTATGTATCATTATTTATATTATACGTAGGCATTTGGAAAAAATAGTCATATATCTAACATAGGATTTCATTTTGACATATTTTTATGACAGATCTTAATTTAATTTTTTTTTCATTACACTAGATGAGTGTTTCTTAACGTTCACCTCAATAGAGCATGATGGTTATGGCGACACACAGATCTTGTAATCTTTATTTATAAAAATCCCGTGTCGGTGTTTGTCCGAGATGGACTCCGAAACTACTCAACCGATCATATAATTTTGCATTTTGTGTGTCATTTCATCCAACTTAAAATATAGGATATTTTTATTTCAGTTAATGACGTCATATTTTTTTTTACTGCCGGAAATTCTGAGGTATGTAAGTTTAAAGTTTTGATTTGCCGTAGGGATGTGAATAAAAACGAACGTAAAAGCTATCATAATTCTACGTTTTTTAAGTTTAGAGCTTTCAAATTTTGTGTGGTTTTAGAAAAGCATATAAAGAATAATTTAGGCTAAGAAAATTAGATTTGATTTTTTGACCGATTTTTGTCAATTGAACCGTACTGTGTCCCCTTAAATATTTATTCAAGTCGTGTTTTTTTAAGAATGATAAGCTTTGTTAGACGCCTAACAGGAAATATATTTTTTAATATATAGTTTACACATATGAAATAACCTCAGATTTTTTTTTCACACACAACGAGCCTTGAGACTTTAACATTTGAGCATAAGAATCTCAAGTTTATTCTGGATGAAGTCTAATAAGACTTGCTGGTATGTGCGAAAGGCTGGTAGCTTAATTGCTACTGGAGTGGGACCCCGAGACGAGGGTAGTGAAGAGACACCACCAAGCGCGCTGATTGGTCAAATCAAACCGCGCGCGCTTCCCCGACTTTCTGTTACGCATTTCCGTCCTTTTTCACGAAATCACTCCAACAAATATCCAGCAACCAAGAGTAAAGATGTTACACATAAAAAATCAACGCTATTCACCACATTTATAAAATTAAATCTTCATAAGTTGTTACTTAACGGCTTTATCAGTAATTCTTGCATTATACTATACTCAAATGGGAGTTGAATGAGATGTAAAATTAAAATTCTTGTTTTATACTTAATTTCAACTCTCTAAATTCGTAAACGAAGATAAATTAAAATCAACGTATTAAAACAAAGCCTCAGCTCGTGGCTTGATCTGCTAGTATTTTATAAGGATCACGAGAAAAATATGACGCTTTATCAAATATATATCCCTCTTTAAACAGATTTATCACTCATACATAAGAACTTTGAAACTCGTCGGATTTGACCAACCTGATCCGAACGGCATGGTTGATCATAATCCTTTGCGTACCAGTTTACGCTTTCTAGTAACTCGAGAAACCTGAGATTTCTGGAGATATTGACCTTGACGTTACGAAGCACATAAATTTTTTTTTAATATTTTTTTTTTTACTCTCACTGGCACAGGTTTGTTCGTGTTTCGTTTAGCTTTCTAAAGATTGTGTAACTATTTTTGTTGTTATGTTTACTTTTTCTTGCCAACATGGTATCATTGTAGGATTTCAACAAAATTGGGTTGGATCCAAGCAGAGCCCACACCCTTGGTGCGAATTATTTGGGTTAGTGATAATTGCGCCATCTTGGGATTCTACTTTGATACACAAGATATGGTAAACCTAAATATTTCTAGAATTTTCGTATTTTACCATTTTGTGGGTGGGCATTTCGAATTTTGTCATTTTGTCGTTGAGCACCGGGCTGGAACTATGGGTGCGTATATTTCTTACTTTGTTGAAAGCGAAAAGTAAGTGAAAAAGAATTGAATGAATGGTGTACGAAGGAAGGACAGATTTCTTCGAATTATGGATGTCCTAAATGTAATGAGCGAATAGGATTATATATATACGAATGAAAGTCTTGTTTTGAATGGATTTGAATGAAGATGACGAAAAAATAGTGTGAATGCACATGATGTTTGCAGAAGTATAAGAAAGAATTCGTGGTTTTCCAATAGTAATTAAATATGTATGATATTTTGTGTGTAACTAAAATGTAGTTTGAAATATCTATGATTATATTGTGAATGGATTGAATAAAAATAGTTGTTGATTAAAGTGCTGTCTTTTTATTTTTTATCTTAAATATATTTGATTTATTACTGTATTGCTTACGTATATTTTCATTACGCATACATCTTGTCCGCTATATTCACTTGCCGCCAATGTCGGTTTCGCTTTGCACCATCTCGTTCTGGTTTGGCGCTTTTTTCGGTTTGTCGCCAAGGGTGTGGACTCTCTTAGGATTTTACCCAAAATTGAAACTTTATGAGAATATTTGCCCGAAACCAATGGATACGATAGTGATTTTTGATACGGATTTATCTATTTGTGATGAGGATGGGGAAATGGAACAAAAATGATAATACATTTATATGACGCATGGAAAAGCTTTTTATACCACAGAAAGTTTCGAGCAATTTCACAAAAATTTTTAATTTTAATTTTCCTATTTTTTTCAAATTTTTGTAACACAGACATTTTATTAATTGACTTTGGTAATTTTATATCTAAAAAAAAAGAAAATCCAACTAATAATGTTTCCTGTGCTGGTTACACATTGAATATACAACCTAATAAGCCATGTATTCACATGTGGTTATAATGGGATTTTGCCCTATACCCTTCAGTAGTCCCCTAGTAGCTACATGATATGCTAGGGTTAAGAGCTCACGAGGTTTCAACATATGACTCAATTACAGCAACACTGATTACGATATAGGTGAACTGAATTATGAGTGATCATAATCATTCTAATGGATCATAATCTCTCTTTCACAGCCGATGCGATGTCAGAAAAAAGATTTTAGAGTCAACCTTTTGAAGATACCTTATAACTCTTTTACCCTTTTAATTGAGAAAAAGTTGTAAATAAACTTTGATTAGCTAATACCCTAGTTCAAATCTGAATGAAAATCTCTCGCCCGAGCTCCCGTGTACTAGTAGTCCTATAAAGCTCTCTATCCCGGGTTAAAAATAAAAAAAGACTAAAATTCGAGTCATATTACTAATATGCAAGTAATACAGACCTTCAAAAATCATTTCCAAGCATGCATTAATACTACAAAGAAAAACTGGAACACTTCCCATTTTCTGTTTTATTCACACAAAAACGCATTTCAATCCAATAAATAAAACAAAAGGTACGAAACGAAACCTTTCTATGCACAAAAAATAGTTTTGTTATTTAACAGACATGCAAAGCACAAAAAAATAAATTCAGATACATTCGATAAACACAACGAACCGCTCGAATGTTTTTCTTTCGCGACGTGTTTCATTTATTCGACTATTTGCATATGAATAAAAAAAGGGGAACGGATGCCGCGTTCCGAATGAATGTCTTCTTCCTGTGAATGTGCTGACATGCGTTTTTCGATATAAATTATCTTCAGAACTGAGCATCGATATTCAGCCTGAGAGGTCCTCTCTCCTGTTAATGGTATTCGACACAATTCAAAATATGTTGGCAAAGTTTTGAGGGTTTTTCGAACTGCAATGAAGTGATGCGTCGCTTCCTTAGTTTGCATTTTTTTTTTATTTTGTTATATTCTGGGAGTTAGAGTTTTCATTTTTAACGCTTTTTGTTTTTGTCGAGATTAAAGTATTGTTAAATATTGTTTTTATCATATTCCATGTTTTAACTAATTCTATGGACATGATTGTCTTAACGGGTGTAGAATATTAATAGTGTACTCATTTTTAAAATGTTCCTTGAATAAAAGAAATACAAAATTAATGTTGTTTAAGAAAATTATCTCAAATCTCATACATATTCGAATTATATCTTTATAATTTGTACGGTAGCTATATAGAGATTTTACATTAGATATATTGTGCTATGAATTTAAGCTCTTGTTAAAATTTTGAGCATGCGTGCATGTAGAAAAAAGTATTGCGTATGTTAAGCATGTTTTCCAAATTTTATTCCTGGTATGCAATCTAAAATATCACTATAAATTAATTCGTTTAATGTATTTTTCAAGACGTTCTTTTTTCCAAAACTTGCACCTAAAACTTTCTCTTGGCAATGTTTATGAAGAATGGCTATTTTTAAATAATTAATTTAGTGAGTAACATATGTTTTTTTTTCTCTAACTTACTATATGTTTTCTTAATTTAGAAAGACTCTCTCTATAAAGAATATAAAATTAATAAAAAAACGATTGGTAGAAAGAGTTTCCATTACGAGGCACTGTGTCTATTGAAACCTGCAAACGAATGATAGATGAAAAAATAATTCTCTACTTACTACGTTGCTAAATTAATCTAAATGTTTAAATTATATGGTAAAATAAGTTTTATAAAAATATTCCCCTGGAAAAAAGTAAAATCTCATTAAATATTAAAATTAATTAAGGATGAAACACACATATAAACGAATAGATTATATATATGCGATTCGTAATATATAATAATTCTTACATACATATTTTAAAACATAATTAATTTTTAGTTTAATTACCCTTGAAATTCAAGAATTCAATTATTCTTTTTGGTAAGTTCTTATACAAAAATTTGAGTCATATTTTCCGAACAAAATCATTATTACATGGATCATTATACGTATTATGAAATTCATTCTCTACTGGTTATTGTTGACTACGTCCAAAAGTTAGTACTAATTAGCAAAAAGCAAAACTATAAAATGATACCAATATTCATATAAAAGTATCAAAGCAATTGAGAACCATAATCTATTTTGCTAACTTTGATACAAAAATACGCACAATCAATTGATGTTAACTGATAATTCATAAAGCAAGTTTTGCTTCATGTTAAAAGATATCGTGTCATCAGAACAGAAGTAAACGTAGACCATTACAGCTTGTTTGATAAATATTACTGAAGAGAAGACTATATACTCCTAAAGTTCTTCATTAAATATTTCTCCTCTTTTCTAAAATTCTATTCAATTAAGAGAATGAAAGCCGAGACGAGGCTCATGCAAATGAAGACGCTCATTAAATGCATCTTCTAATCTCTACGTATTTTCTGCCTCCATGACTCAGAGTCAGTTTAGATTCCCTGCGACAGCCTCCGCTCTGAAGTTTAATACAGCGAAATAACAGGAAAATAAGGACCCACATCCAGTGATTTGACTCAAGATGGACAGATGCCAGATAAGAATATATCAATTCTTTGCTTAGTTTCGGGATTGTTGATTCAATGAAAATTATGCGAAGAAGACACATTTATAAATTCCTGTCTCTGCCTGCTTTATTAAAATGATTTATTTTACAAACATTTTACACAACATGTTTAAGGAAGTAAAAGTTTTAGAGCAGTTCGGTTTGTAAGTTGTAAAATTTTTATCAATACTGTTTTCTCTTCTTATATATTTGTGTCTCTTTTTCCGCAGCAATTTCGTTTCCGTTAAAACAATTTTTTTCACGCTTGGACTGCGGCTGACTGAATGGAATATCCTGAACAAACTGACTACATTGCTATCTTTTGGAAAAGAAACATCCGAATTCTAGTCATACTTCAAGGGTAATTTAGGAAAATAGTATAGATATGTGGGAGGTGCATTGAGGTAAATAGAGAGATAAACAAATATATTAATGAATATCAGACTAATTGAAGCAGATAAAATAGGTTATACAAGGGTTGATCAGAAAAAAGGTCACAAGCCGCAGCATTTGAAAACTACATATTGTGGAGAAATTTTGCCCCAAAGGGGAGAGAGATGGCGCTACTTGCCATACAGCTGGTTTGCGGGTAGGTAGTAAAAGTTCTCAGACGGTTCAGGACGATTGGAATGGCAAGTCTTTTGGGAAATCGGTCTCATTTGGAAATGCAAACCGTGATTCAATATTTATGGGCGATCAGACAACATTTAGCGAAATGGTGTCACTCTTTTCAAGCAGGCAGACAGGATGTCGAAAACTGCAATGTGGCAGAGAGCTGCCGGCCAAGTTCTTCAAAGGCCGAAATCAACACAGCACAATTTGAAGAAATGATTCAAAATGATGGACGGGTAACTGCGTGAAATCTCGTCAGAGCTGGGACTGAGTTATGGTAGCATGCAACATATCGTTTATGATGTGCTGTGATATTCCAAGACAGTTCTGTGAAAACATCCGTTGAGACCTGGCTCAATTGACTAGGACCTGATTTCTCCCAAGACGGGTTGAACGAGTTAGTCCTGCGTTCTGATAAATGCCTAATAGACTTGGTGATTATGTCGAAATGTGATAGGCCCGTATACCTTTAAATTCCCTTTTCTGTCTTGTTATGAAAAATATTTTTTTATTCGGTTTGTAACTTTTTTTTGGATCAATCCTCGTAGTATCCAATGCAATATAAAATGAATCAGCGTGTTCGCTTATAAGATGCCGATTTATTAATAATTGAATCATATTGTTACAACTGATGAGTAATGAATGCTTAAAAAAGAGTAAATAATTTATATCTGGTTAATACGTCAATATTACTTTCTGTGGAATTTATTGTATGCTAAAATTGTAATATTCGCAAGTAACGCCGTTCCTTACATTATAATGACGATTCAATGGGAACTTGGTGATATGTTAGCGATATAGCCAAATTGGCCTCATTTTTAGCGACCATTTTGGTGGGCTGGTGACCATGTTGGCGCTCATTTTTGGTGAGTTGGTGACCATATGGATGCTATTGGAAATTATTAGAGAAATCGATTAATATAATTAATATCATGATCTATGGCGTAACGAATCTTGAAGAAAGATCCGTGAAGCCTATAAGTAGGAACCACTCGTTAAAACTGAGTCAGTGTTATTTTGACCGTTGAAGAGTCGATTAGCGATTAGTTGCTACTATCGAGTGAGTGCTAACGAATAATCTTAAACATTACGTATTTGTATTTTTAAACATTGATAGTTGTGTCAAAAGGCAAAAGAAGATGTGTACACTTTCTGGAATTTATTAAGCAAATTGTAGTGCTGTATTCTGTATTTCGAGGATTGTTTTTCTGATAGCAAAAAATTCTCGAGCATCGATCAACAGAACAGTATACTGCTACAGTAACACTGTAATACCGGATGGTTCCTGCTTCCATCTGAAACGCCATGTCTACCCGCAGACCCGGCTAGGTGTGTGAGAGAAACTCAATAATCAACAGACATGGTTTCACTAACTATTCTATTGTTACCACAACATCAATCAGACACAATAACAATCTAATTAAGGTAACTGATCAGATTGTAGAGTGCGGTGGTGAGATTCAATAGCACGGGGATAATAATACGGACCCTCAACTGATTTCACGATAGCTTAAACACGCTCAATATAAACTACGTCGCACACTAATAAGCTAACTTCTAATTAAACAAAGATCACGATACTTTTACTTTTATGAAGCAGATCCTACACTTGAATCTTTGCAGGAGATCATTATCTGGATTTAATCACTGACACTGGATCTACTCTCAGTAATACTTTTCATGGACAACTCCAAAATCTCTTAATAATTCCACGATCCTTCACTCTTCAACTAACAAACTAACTCGCCAACTCACTTTCCAACTCCAAACTCGCGAGTACAGAATTTATATAATATACTTCATTTGCATAATCACGCTTCTTTACTCGGCGAGAGTTGGTTGAATAAAATATTTCTCCCCAGAAGAATCCCCAAGGAATTAGTAGAGTCGCGTATAGACCCGTCACAACACTAATATTTTCAACATAGCTAAGGATTTAAAATTAGAAAGGTAAGAACTTGAATCTGATTTAGTCCTAAATTCCGTCTTACGTTTAATGTGTCGAAGCGTGAGTAATAGTGCAAACACAACAAAATTGTACAATAATATTTATATTCAGAAAAAAATAATCAAAGCAATCGAATAATATACTTCATTTCTGCAAACTTTTGATTCAAAACTGCGCATAGTTAATGAAAGATAACTAATATTCCATATAGTAGTAATTGCCACGTGTCATCGGAATAGAAGTAAACAGAAGACATCAAAGTTTCCTTGGTAAATAGTATCGAGACAGAGAGATAGAAGGGAAATACTACTCCTGAAGTTCTTCGTTAAATATTTCTCCCCTTTTCTAAACATCTATTGAATTAGGAGAATGAAAGCGGAGATAGAAGTTCATGCAAATTAAGACGCTTATTAAATGCAGCTTGTAGTATCTCCTTACTTTCTTTCTCCATGACTTGCAAGTTTAGAGTCAGTTAGAGTCTCCAATTTGAAGGTTCATACCGTTGAATAAGGACCCGCATCCAGCGATTTGATTCAAGAAGGATGAACGCGTGATAAGAATTTCTCAATTCTTTGCTTAATTTCAGTATTGTTGATTCAATGAAAGTTATGCGAAGAAGACATATATTTATAAATTCTTGTATGTCCCTGCTTTATTGAAATGATTTATTTCACCCAGATTTTACATGAAACCCTGTTCAGGAGAAGGGTGTTTCGCGGAAAAGTTCGATTTGCAAAAGTATCAAAAGGGTTTTCTCAATATAATTGATTTATTAACAATTTAAAAATTTAGTTTCCTTTTTTAAACTACTTTTTTACACACTTAGTGGTTGGCCTTTTAATCGCAAATTACTAAATGCGTCCACATACAGAATAACGCTGTGGTGAGCTAGCGACCACATGATTCGGAACAAACATTTTTTAGTAAATGAGAAGAATGCAAAACACAGAAAAGTTACGGTAGTCGCTCTACTACAAAAATTTTCCACGTTAAAGTTCAATCAGGGAACTTTTGAATCCTATTTCGTAGAACTGTGTATAAGCTCTCTAATTACACCTATTCACAAAACGTTCTCATGTGATTATCTATGAGAATACTCTCATTAGTTATTGACATTAAAAAAAACTGATAATAGTGTAATCATCATTATTAGCAGTACTGAAATTAGTAGAAAATATTTATAAGTTCCAAATTCTTACGTTAATCTTTCAAGAATCCATTCAATGCAATATAACTTCTAAGAACAGTTAAGGAAGTTATTTGACCTCACTTCAGTTAAAACATCATGATAAGCAATCGTGTTTATCTCTGAAACAAGGCATTCACGCATCAAACTTTAAGGGTTATTGCTCTCCAAAATTCAATCCATTTCAATTCTACCGTAATTATTCTAGCCTTTCTCCCAAAAGCACCATTTAAATATTGATGAATATATATTAATTCATATTTTCTACCTTTTCATAGGATCAAGTTTGCTTACGAACCGATACATTTTAAACTTAAATTTATTTTCCGAATAATGAATTCCCCTAATTCGATTGGAGCATCTGATAACTTATTCAAATCTCGCCGTGGCCAATCCTGGCACAGAAAGTGGTCCCTTCATTAATTGCTTCGATCCTGACGGATTGGACGAGAGTGACCCATTTGTGACCAACGGCTATTTCGGAGAACCCAGAATGCATGGACGCCTTTGGGGAAAAGATGCAGATGGGTTTCGGTTCCCTGTTTGTATCCACGGATTGATTGTAGTGCCGATTGGAATCTTAATTAAACCACTTCATTGTAAATGAGGAAAGTTTTCCTTTCGATAATTACTATTAAGATACCCTTTGTACATTCTAAATCATTCTATTTTCCGTCAATTCCAAAACTAATGCCGTAAAGATTGTTCTCGTAGAAATTATTTACATGTATGTATCTATTTTATATGAAAATACCTAAAGAACTATATTTTAATCGAATGCCTTTCCACCTTTCCAGGAATTTAGTTTTACTGACCTTGTGCTATATTTTTTAAAACTATTTAACTTAATTATATATTATTAATGGATTACTCTTATAATTTTATTTAATTTTATAATTTATTTACAAACATCATTATATATATATAATGGCTAAAGTGCATAAATCAGTCAATCTGCAGATTAGCTAGATAATGTGCCCATTGCTTACTTGACACTCATTAATACTTCCAGGACCATGATCACATGCAAGTGATCACTTCAGGGAACATGGTATCGTATGTGTGAATGTATATCAGGGTATCGTATGGAACTAATAATTATAAACAATAAACTTCGCCATTCCTTACTACAGAAATGATTTTATATTAAATTTAAATGGAGTTAGGCTTAACAAGAAAATTTGTCTGGTCCTGAACGACTTAATCTGCACATTACCTGCTAAGCATTTGTTAAAGTGAAAATAAAATCTTTTTTGTGGAAAAACAGCAATGTTTTTGTATTCTTAAATTAAATATAGTTTATTTATTTTTTGATATAGAAAAAGTCAAGTGAATAATTCAAACAATTATGATACAAAGAATCAAACGTTTTAACATATTATTAGAACTAAGCAAACTAGTTTGAAAAACAAAGTAAACAAGATATCAATCATTGGCATGGCCAAGTAATTTTAGCGCGTTTTTCACATGTTGTATTTTACAATAATGCAACTAATGAACTTTTTACTAACAGAAAGTAGTTGTACTGTACCACTCCTCTAAATGTACTACTATTGAGCTGAAAAAAAATAATGACACAAATCTGTATCAGCACTATAAAAAAGCAAAAAAAAAAAAAATGTTTTTTTTTTACGGAAGCTACAAAAGAGCCCGGACAAGGTGACTCAATTCCTTGTCTAGGCATAAGACTCGCTTCTATGTATTTATTCTTTTAAGTTTAACAAGGAAAAGTACAAGTACATACAATTACTAATAACTTAACTACTACATTACTTAAAGTTTATTTAGCTTAACTATCAAAGGCTTATGGAATGAAAAGAATGACTCGTATACGTAAACACTGATGGTATAGTCAGTCAATTTTCCAAAGATTGCATCGATAGTGGTGACAGAATCAGTTGTTGGTTCAGGTGGTGATAGCATGTCGAAGTCAAATTCCGTTTTCAAATATGTTCTTAATGTACCGTTTGCATTAGTCAAATCTTTGTCATTGAAATCTCCGCACAAGATTACAGTTTAACTAGTAAACCAGATAGCGTGTTGATGTAAGAAGTTTTCGAAGAAATCCCAGTCAGATTTTAGATTGCGATATAAATTAGTTATATTGATTCCTTTGTCGGTGCATATAGTCATCTCGATGTGCTTATTTTGTATGATTGCCTCTAAATGTTGCTTGTGTGTTACTTCTTCGGGAATGCGAGCATATATGATTGTGCCTTGTGCTGTTGGATGCGATGAGGGGTTTCGGATGACTTCATTATATCCTTCAATACAATGATTTTATTTTGTGAACATTTCCTCATTTTTGTGAAGATTTCCTCCAAAATGCAGGTAGATTTTTTTAAAAAAACTTTTTGTAAACAATAAATTTACTAGGTAAAATTTGAGAAAATTTTGTTATAAACTAGCGAAATTCAGGTAAATTTGTAGGAAAATTTTGGAAAACTATGGGAAAAATTAAATCTAATTCGGCTCATCTAGGGCACAAATGCGACCAAATGCCAGAAACCCGACGTCAATTGGTTGCTTATTGGCTGAGAAAAAGGTACGATAAAATATGGAACGAAGACGAAATTTGCGTCCTAATAGCGCTTTTGTTCCACTACGTGAAAAACGCGCTAAAAATACTGCATACAATTTAGGGAACTATAAATTTTTTCATCATGTTACGACTGCTATATTGGTATGAGCAGCTACTTTTTTAAAATTTTGGTACTTATAGCAATTTGTTTGCATAAGATTTTGGTCGTCATAATTAAAGGTATTATAAATTAATTTAAGGAGTCATTTATCCAATACCTTTACTGTCTCTTCAATTCTATTTCTAAATATTTACGACAAATTATTTTGGAAGGAATCCCCGTCCTATCTTAAAATTCATAAGGAAGGAAATGAGAGAAACATGCTCTTAAACTTAAATGATTTGGAAGTCGCTATTGTGAAGATTACTTAGTTAAAACGTGGAAAATTCTTGATTTCGCTCTTTAACGATGCAATTCAATTAATCTCAAAATTTGCTGGATAATTTGCAGTTTAACGTTTTTTGAACTTTAACAGTGACATATATGTACACTGGTGTCCAAACATTAAGCATAATTGATAATTATGTGAATAAAGAAAGAACTGTAAATGAGAATGGCGAGAAACGTGATATGCGAGTGTAAAATGGTTATAAAATAAGGAAGCAAATCAAAAGAATGATAACTAATTTTATTATCCAAAGTAGCAGTTTGAAAGAAAACTGAGCATAGCAAGGATTCACACTTTAAAGAAAAAATGAAAGAAAACATTAAATAAAATACTGATGCTGCAGTTTAATAAGGCGTGTGGTCACCTCTGACAGCCAGGCACGCTGCACAGCAATTTACCATACCTGCTATGAGATGATGAATGAGTTGTAGCCTCAAACGGTTCCAAGCTTCTTGGAGAGCTCTCTTCAGTTCTGTAAAAGAGCTTGGTGGTTGCGAAAGGGCTGCAATTTGTCTCCCGAGCATATCCCATATATGATCGATAGGATTTAAATCAGGGGAGTTCGCAGGCCACGACATGCGCTGGATGTTTTCAGTTTCAAGGAAGTCATCAATCAGCACCTCTCGGGACATGGCGCATTATCATCCATGAATATGAAGTCAGGACCGACAGCACCTCTAAACAAACGAACATAAGGCTCAAGAACATCGTCTCTGTATCTTTGAGCAGTCACAGACCCCGTGCCAAGGAAATGGAGGTCTGTGTGGCCGTCCATCATGATGCCTGCCCATACCATTACTCTCCTTGATGGAAAATGATGTCTTTCCATTATGTTTCTTGGTTCAAAACGTGTTCCACGTTCTCTCCATATCGTTACCCGCCGAGAATCACTAAGACTAAACCGGGACTCGTCACTGAACATGACATTGTCCCACTCTTTCACACTCCAATGTTGATGTTTCAAATTCCAGTTCATACGAGCGCGTTTATGCGCAGACGTGAGGGGAATGCGAACTGCTGATATTCTGGTATACAGGCCAGCATCATTGAGTCTCCTGTAAACAGTTTGCCTCTAAATTCGTATTCCTGTGGCGACTGTGAGCGCCGAAATCAGTGCTCTGGCAGTACTGCCCCTCTGACGTTGCGCACTTATTACCATCGATCTTAGCAAGGGGTTGTGACTCTTGGTCGACCTGATACTGGTTGTCGGGTAACATCTCTCGTTCTTTGAAACCTCTGCCACAGTCTTGAGATCACAGACTGGTCCACATTCAGAATTCGAGAAACTTCGGTTTGTGATCGTGAGGATTCGAGCATTCCAACGATTCTTCCTTTCGCAAACATGTCCAATTGGCGTCTTTGTGCCATCATTCACTTTGTTTGATGGTTAACAACTTGACTTCACTTTGTTTGATGCTAACGAAACTTGTCCGAACTGCCTATGATGCGTGAATAGGTTTTTCCGCATTCCGACATGCACCGGTGTTTCGCGCAGGATGTAATCGACTGAAAAGTTTTGCATAAACCCAGTGTTTCATCTTCACCCAATTAATATCCGCAAGAAATTTGGAATAATTTTACGAATATATATGCTTAACTTTTGGACACTAGTGTATATATATATATATACACTGGTGTGCAAAGCTTAAGCTACAGCATAAATTTTCAGAAAATGTGTTACAGTGAACAGTACAATATATATATATATATATATATAGGATTTTATTTAAAAAATGGTAACAAAATGATCATTTAAAGTATGGTCCATCGATAGCATCAATGATTCTTCATTAATCTGGCAGCAAACGCTCGTCTGATCTTCAGAGGCAATCCCCGTAATCAAACCCATTCATCATAACTGAGATATACCTAAGCATGACGAAGTCTTTGCTTAAAACATGTAGTAATTTTAATGATCAATGTTCGTAAAATACAAAGAGTGCTAGAATATGCCATTAGAGGGTTCGAAACAACTTTTGATTGGCACTGCAATATGTGAACATTGCACTCTATGATACTGCAACATAATTTTTCGTGATGTTTTCATATTACAACCATTTCTCATTTAAAGCTCGGCTCAAACGCATCAACTGCAGTTAGTAGCTTTCGTGGCTTAAACAGCTCATAAAATGGTATTTTAAACACTAGTTTTATGAAACATAATGCATGACCTTTGATTCATTAGTATTTGACTTCGCCATGATGTTAATGCATGGTCTCTCGATTTCTTATGCTTTGAATTGCTAGAATAATGAAACGCACCGAATATGTTTTTTTCACTCTTATGATACACTGCTTCCGGGGAAAAGAATTTTACAGTTTAAGTGATCTTCCCTGCTTTAACTTGAATAAGATTATGACAACCCTAGGAATTGGACGTCTTCTTGTTAAGGACAGTTTTCTTTGATTCCAACTTTTAAAAACCTTTCATATGGCTGCTTTTAAAAAATCAGTGGGATTTGCTGTCTTCGAAATCGAGATTTTTTCTAAGCTAACGCAAGCAATAAGCCATTTTTCAAAGGGGGAAAGATCTGTCATCCCCCCCCCCATTTTACTTCGTTCATCGAGAATAGTATTCTCACACATTACTTATAGTAGCATTCTAACCACAAGTAACCCAAGTCATAAAAAAATGCATACTTCATCCGAAGTTCACATTCATATGCATATCTCAAAGGTTTCTTATTCATTAGTCAGTGTGTCCTATTCCTACATTAATAAATAAATGATTCTTTAAAATGGGATATTGTAATATTCTTTACAGTGTTTTAACTATGATATTCATAATTATTGAAATTTAGAGACTGAGACTAGCTTGTGACTTCATCTCAGCTGTTAATCATGAGAAACTAATAAAAGTTTATTTTATTGTATTTTTAAATAGTGCTGTTGCATTTTTTTTAAATGAAAAACTGACATGAACACTTTGGTTAAGTATATTATTCTTTATTTACATAATTCTTTAAGTAATCTTTGTATTTGTTCTTATCTTATCTATCGTTATTTTTGTGTAGTTTCCCTTGTTCTATTTATTTAGATACTACTTTATGAAAAATAAAATAAATATACAAAACTTAAACAAAAAGAAAAGAGTTCTTTTTATTCTTTTAAAATAAATTTAAAAATAGTGATGCAGCATATCGTTTTTTTTTTAAATTATTTTTTCCTAGAAATAAGTATGTTATTTTTTATTACTTGAATATTGGTTGTTATTTTAAATATATTTTCGTTTCTTGGAAGATAAATTCAATACTTCTCATATCTATATTATACTTACTTATTTTATTTCAATAATATATGGAAATGATATAAAGATTAGGGAACTTTATCTTCTATATGAAAAAGTTTATTAATTCAGCACACACTTAATACAGATTAAACTCAATGAAAAGCATTAAAATTAAAAAATATTTCGATCATTCAAATTTTCAAATATAACAGACTCTAGTATACTTATAAATATATTTCAATTTTATTTTAATATTGAGTTAACTTTGATACAACTGTTAACATTTTATTCAAAAAAATAAGACGAATTCTTTTTAAGTAATGATCTAAATAGAGTAAACGAAATAAGAGTGATGGAATAGAAATCTGTAAATTGTCAATACAGTTACACAACCGAAATTCGCACTAGTCAGACATTAAAAGAATAAATAAGTAAATTTTCCTTTAATGTTAAAGTCAGTTCCTTCTCTTTGAAAGTGTTCCAGGACCGCAGAAGTAAGGGGTTTCACAACACATCCAGGCCTTCACTCAAAAGTTGTCTCACTTATCGCGGAGGAACCGAAGAAAACTTTTCGGCAGATCCTGTGTAAAAGTCAACTCTCTCTGTTTCTCGCGTCACTGGTTCTTCCCTTCCAGAAGAACGCCTCACTTCGCTTCACTTCGATCATCGCTGCGACTTATTTTCACTTCACTTCATTTATTAAATTCGCCAGAAGGTTCAGCCCCGGCCGTCGCTCGCGATGTGTGAGTAATGGAGTCGCTCGCGCAGAAAGGAATGTCACACACTCCCTCTCTCTCTTCATTCCCATTTTTACTTCACACAGCTGTGGAATCGATTCGCATTCGGTTCAGATCGCCTTCTGTCGACCCTCGTCGGCGTGAGATTCAATCACTCAGAAGAAATCGGACGAGTCCTCCAGCAGTTGCTAGCATCTGCAGACAATTAGTGTATGTAGCTACAGCAGTGGCAACATCGGGAAGTTTCTCTGTGCTGTGAGGGTAGAGTGATCTGTTGACTCTGCTTGAGAAGACTACATATATTTAAGGCCTATCAAACTGAAGCCTTAACCCTTCATCTGGTAGAATAGATTCTAAAGTTATTTTACTCTCATATCTTCGTACAGGAAGATATGGAAAAATGCTCCAATTTAAGCTGTCTCTTTGAATAGGAGCATTTTGTTTCCACAGCATACAAGAGTCACTAAAATTTTTGAGACACTTCTAGGTTTTACAGTTATACTTACAAATTTTGGGAGTGTTCAAAGTAGTCTCTTCCAGTATCAATGCACTTTTGTAGACGAATTTTTCACAGATTAAATGCCTCAAACCATTCATTTCTTGGAGTTGATGAAAAAAATGCATTTATAGCCACATCAATCTCTTCTTCTGAATGAAAACGACGTCTACGTAAATGCTTTTTTTTATTAAAAAATAACCAAAAGTCACACATAGCTAGATCCGGTGAATAAGGTGGATTATCTATCAAATTAATTTGTTTTTGTTTAAGAAACTCAACTGTTAATCCGGCTGTATGGGAATATGCATTGTAATTGTGAAACATTAGTACACTAACATTAACTTCTTGGAGAATTTCTTAAAGACATTTAATGGTGTACCAGTTTACTGTTACTGTCTTCTGCCCTTTCAACTTGTTGGCTTTGACCAATCCCATACTTCTGAAGAAAATGCCATACATTTATTTTTCATTGCTCTTTGTCTTTTCACCATTGTTGGAGTGGGATCATCTTCAACGACCCATAATTTTCTTTCTTGGTGTGTTGGAACGTCAAAAATCGGTATGTACGTTTCTCATCACTCGTTACAATTTTGAAAATGATGCGGTGGCTACCATCATTTAGCAATTTATGGGTTTCTTTAATGATTCTGACACGCTCCACTTTTTGGTGTTCAGTTAGATTATGGGGAACCGAATGACAAACTACTTTTTTCATAAGTCTTCATTAAGAATTTTCTATATGGCGGTGGATCCAAAGCAAAATTCCTTCTGTTTCATTTGGTAGGTACAGTGATAATCATCCATTAGCATTTTTCGTATGGCAGACACATTATCCGGAATTACTGGCAACTGCGGCCTTCCTATGTGTTCTTCATCCTGAAGAGAACTGTGATCACTGCAAAATTCTTTAAACCGTCTGAATACAGTAGCCCGACATGGAGACACATCAGCAAATGCTAATTGCAGCCATTAAAAGCATTCATCTTGATTTATTCTAGCTTTAAAATTATAGAAAATAATAGCACGATAATGTTCTAGCGTCAACTCCATTTTCTCTTCTGCCTAAAATTTATTCACGCTAAAAAACTTGAAGTAAATCAGTAAAAAGTCTTCTGCTGTGTTAAAATACTTTGTATTTTCAAATTAAACCGTAAATTTTGTTTTGTATTTCTCGTCTTCTCAGATCTCAAAAATTTCAAAATTACCCTCGTACCATATATATATAAGCTGGAGTGTAGCGATCATAATAAATTTGAATGGAGTCCTCTGGTCTTTACACAAACACACACACATTTTTATATGAAAAAACCAGTGACTCAGTACTAATTTCAATTCTAACTTTATATGTTTTTCTGTGTATCGTAACAAACAGTATCGTTTTGTTAAACGCCAGTATCATCTCACGTAAAAATAATTATACCTGGTGCCTTCTGATTTATACCTCATTTTTAGAAAGAATCATAACTAGATAGCTCACGCAGGCATTTTCTAGGCGGTTACGTGGAACTATTTTTTTTCTATAATCACATATGCATATTCTATAAATAAATACTGTTTACCTTCACTTAACAATCTGGTGATTATAACATCCTCCCTATCTTTCTCATTGTATTTTCCTAGCAGAGAGTATGTAGGAATTATTTTGTCGCTTTTACTCTCGATCTGTACTTGTCGCAAAAAGAGTACATAGGGACCATTATCTTCGATGTTAATTCATTAATGAATTCATTTACTGTTGGATTTCTGTTGTGATGACTTTCTACAAATTGTATTCCTTACATCCTTGCATTATATATATATATATATATATATATATATATATATATTATAAAAGAATCTCCCTTGATACATAGCAGGATTTCAGAAAATATAAGTGGAAATTTAAATATTCACATATAAATGTGATTTTCACAAAAACCAATGGAATTTAAACTATCATCAAACTTTAGAATATACTTGAAATATTCAGCATTTTTTTTATCATTCATTGATTCATTAACAATTTTAAAATTTCCTCAGGTCCCTTTAAATATGAGGACACTTTTAAACGGTCAGTTTTGCACATAGAGTTTTACTCTGTTCATTGATCGATTCTACAAGCATCATTCTTTTGTATCGAAGTATAAATGATTCATTAAATCGCGTAATTCGCTAATGTGGGCTCCGGTTATATATATATATATATATGACAGGCCCCAGGCCTGCTGGTTAAATGAGGAGGGCTTCATCTATAACAAATACTTCTTTTATTCTCCTATAATCATCTAATTTCCAATATGGCGGCCCTTAGGCGCGCAACACCATAGAACAATAGACGGTAATCCGGCCAGGAGTCCACCAGCTACCTTTTCCAGTACGCGTTCGCCTTCGTCACGCTTGATTACGCTTGATTACGATGTATCTGTGGGCGTCTGGACTGAAAATCAGTCGCGCTCGCTCCACCTTTAAATAGGCTTATTTACCCACAAATCCTTACGCGATGATGAAGAGTTCGCTCTATTTTTATTTACTACTCCCTTAATTTTAAAGCTAATCTTTTCAAACCTGACAATCCCCCCCCCTCCGCTGAAGTCTGGCACATCCAGGTTGGCCAATCCTGACTGGCAAGTCCCCAGAGGATAAAAATAACAATATTCCAATGATATCAAATTCCCAAATGAATTAAAAAAACTAAGATATAATAATTGTATAAAAGAGTGAGCTGGTGACTCTCCTGACATGCAAAAAATAATAATGTTGAATAAGAAAATATCAAACTTTGGTATACAGAATTGGGTTACATAGAATTGTTTCTGAAAAATATCACACATCTAATACTTTCAACTATGACTATAATAAAAATGAGGTTAAGAAAAAACAACATAAGATAAAGATAATTCACATTAGACACACAAAATATAGTAGTGTTACACAACATAACATAATATCAAGTGAAATCCACACTGAATGTGTATTAATAGTAAACAATGTTAATAAAAGTGATAAATGTTGAAAAGTTACAAGTACTTCGAAATGGTTATGTAAATACCTAAAAAGAATATATATCACATACACAATAAAATGAATTTACGAATAATGGTTAAGTAAATGCATAAGAAGAATATATATCACACAACAAAATGAATTTAGGAGATCCCCCCCAAAAAAGAAAAGATTATATAACTATAACACAGAAATTTACCAAAATAAAAACAACATCAACACTATATCAAAATATCACTAGTAATATAAAATGCAAAGATAAAAAACAAAAACAAATAAGTGTATTTCAGATATATCAAGTACAGGAAAATTAAATCAATGTCCATTTTTTTTTTGTATTTATGCTTGTCATAATGTTTCACACAGTCCATTCTTGGAAAAATTATAGAGTTCAATGTTCATCTTTCAATTATTGTTTATCTCCCAGTTCTTTGTTTATTATTATCATTTGGATCACTACTCATCCAACTTATTTCAAAAATACACAACCATAATAAAATCTTCAGATATCACATAATATTTTGTAGTTTCCAGAATATACTTGTATCACAAAATTGCTCACAATGAAATTA